>JARFJB010002483.1:1587500-1837500 GCA_036346205.1 Vesta saturnalis | reverse complement strand
AATCATATTTATAGAATTTATAATTTTTATACTTATACAGTATATGCACCTGAGTTGGCGATAATTATTGAAAACTTTTTTGTTTTTTGATCTTCCTTTTTTTTTTAATTGTTTTTTGTCTTTAAAAAGTTATATTTTTTTATTGTTTTTGTTCTTTTTTAACTGTTTCTTTAACTTTTGTTTCAATTGTTTTATTTTTTTTTATTTTATGTATTTTTTGCTTAATTTTTATTTTCTTTATTTTTTAATTCTGTTTTCAACAAAACTGTTGCATTCTTTTTATTTATTTACACACGAAATAAAAAGAAAAATAAATGTAAGTAAATTCTACGAACTATATTTGTCAAAGGTTAACACAATAATTAATAATGATTATAAAATATAAAATCAATTTATGTCAGATTGTTGGCAATTCCACGGAAATACGGTATAAGGTCGTCAGTGTTATAATGTGACTTATGGGATTATTATTATTACATTTACGTATTGCTGCAATTATTAAATTAAAGGACCCTGCACACCTCTAGTGGGTTTTTAGACCACAGTCAAATTTAATGAAATTTTAGTATGTTATAGACTAAAACTATCTGAACAATATTTGTCATTCGACCAACTTGATCTAATGGCTAGTTTTTGATATACAGGGCGTTAAAGTGGTAGTGCCTAATAAGCATTATGGCTTTTCAGTGAGTTTTAGCATGGATATACACAAGTGTTACAATTACATATTATACTATTTAGTAATTTTTCATTATTCTGTACTTTCTATCATTCTATACATAGTGTTTTAATAAAAATTAGTAGTTAATACTATTAAAAATTACAGATATAGCCATAAGCCTGATACATATCTACACTTTCGATTATTAATAACAACCAGTTACTTAAAATGACAATGTCACCTGTAACTAAGTTTCCTTAAAGTCATTATTTAAGTTTGCATTAAAATGGCTTTTCGATTAAACTTTCAATGTTATGTATGTGAAATAGTGGGTAATCCCAGACAAATGACCATTTTACGACAAAATGCCAGAAGATAAATATTGCTCAGAGAAGACGACAGGAACTTTCACTTTCGCCAATGGACATAAACGGTAATACCAGGCTATGTACAAATTGCAATCAAGGTATCATAGATGAAATTCAGGTCTATGAAAATGATCCAGATCCAACAATTATGAAGCTTCCTCTAAATATAGTGCTAATCATTGTTTAATATGCAATAATGCTGCAAATATTCAACATTTATCAGGACAGGCAAGGACAAATATTTTTATGCGAAAGGGAGTATACATACCTCGTATTTGTAAGGTTTGTCCTGTCCATCTTGATGCGAATGGTTTATTACTTTTTCCATTAGAAAATGGTATAACGTCCATTAAAAAGCCATACAATTTAAAAGGGGCAGAGTTGGATCAGTTGTTGACAACAATACGAGAAAGTAACACAAAAAATGAAACTTTTTCGGATGAAAACAATTTCAGTGATGAGGAGCTAAGTGCGCTGTCATCCCTACAGGGATCAATTTCGGGAATTGTTCAACCTTTGTGCGAATGTTTATATTTACGGAAGAAGGAAAGAAGTTAAAAAAAAAAAGATTTACTCTGTTTTTTATGTAAATTACGTCAAGGACTTTCAGACACGTTTTTAGCGGCGATGTTTTCTTATGGTAGCAGACAGGGTGTCTCATTGGAAATTAAAAAAGTTAAGGAATCATTATCCAATAATTTTGTGCCCCAGAATTTAGGATCTCGTCACATAAACCGTAACCAATTTATTGCTGAACACGTTACCAGATTTGCAAATGAGTTATTTAATGAAAACCCAAAAGCCATTATTTGTATCGACTTATCCACTTATGTTAAGATAGAGCGTAGCAAAAATTTTCAGACCCTCAGGTAGTCCTATTCAGTTCACAAACTTTGCCATCTTGTTAAGCCAGTGCTAGTTGTTGCCCCAAATGGATATATTTTGGATGTTCATGGTCCAGACTTTTCCGACCCAAGAAATAATGATGCAAGTATATTAAGATACCAATATAATCAGGATCAAGAACTAAGACACTGGCTGCAACCTGGCGATGCTCAGGAATGTTTAAATAATATTGGCATATCTGTGCAAATTCCACTAGCGCTAGAAGGTAGACGTCAATTGCCAACTGAAGAAGCCAACGCTAGCAGAATTATTACTAAGCAAAGGTGGGTAGTAGAAGCTCGAAACGGACACGTTCAGTCAATATTTAAAATTTTTCGTAACTGCTTTTCAATTGCCCAAATACCCAATTTGCGGACATTTTTCCGTGTTGCCTGTGCCCTAATAAACCGCTGCCATCCACCATTACATATGGAAGAAGCAAATGAAGAACTAGCACAAGAAATGCTTCAAATGGTAAACGACCCTAATCATGTACAAGCTAGAGCGGAAAATGAAGGCTTGTTGAGGCGGCACGGCAGATGGGCACCTTTAGAACAAAACCAATTAGAAAATTTTCCAGTTCTAAATATAGCTCAGTTAAGACGCATAACCTACGGAACCTTCCAACTTAAACTAGCACCTTGTTACATACAGGATAACAATCACCAACTGGGCAACCGCTTTTTCGAAATTGATACGGCGTTCAACGAATTAAATCTCGCTCGGCTTAGAATTAGATCTAGACATAGAAATCAAATTAAATATCAAATAATAATTAGCTATAACCCTGTTCCTGATAATGATGCTGAACAAGAAGATGATCTTATATTTGGCTACTATTGCCAATGCAAAACAGGAGCGCGAACTATAAGAATGTGTGCACATATAGCAGCAGTTATTTGGTTTTTGGGCTAAGCAAGGCACGAAGAAGTTATTAGGCTACCGCAAACCAAAGTGCTAGCCGCTACTCAAGATGTTTTAAACAGACATGCTGCCGTCTAAATGTTCCGTTTCTTGTATATAAATCATGTAAATATTAGGTTGTTTATTTTATGTATAAGTTCCACTTTTTATCATGTAAATAATCATATTTAATACTAATTTTTGTCGAAACACCCTGTATAAAATGTTAGAAAGTACAGAATAATAAAAATTACAAAAAGTGTAATATGTAATGGTAACACTTGCGTATATCAATGTCAAAACCCACTGAACAGCCATTATTCTTATTAGGCACTATTACTTTAACGCCCTGTGTATTAAAAACTAGCCATTATATTAAGTTGGTCTAATGACAAATATTGTTCAGATAGTTTTAGTCTATAACATATTAAAATTTCATTAAATTTGACTATGGTCTAAAAACCCATAAGAGGTGTCCTTTAAGGTTAAATAAAAAATTCTAGAACATGATGACAAAAACAACTTAATAGTGTACAATTCGCCACCTGAGAATCACATTCTTTATATTTTCGATAAATTTTATATCAACCTTTACGTTTTATACGTCAAATGTATGTGCATGGTATAACCCAAACACCATTAAAACTGGATCTATCGGTGGGCTGTTTTGTCGGGGCTGTTTTGACGGTGTACGGTTAGCTTACAAATAGTAAATAAAGAGAATAGATAAGGTAAAGGCGCCAGCGAAAACTCTTCGTTGGAGTAATATGACATTAGATTACACTTCGGCAATATAATCCATGACGGTAGCTTCAAAAGATCTCAAAATAATTACCTTCAAAATTTCCACCACATGTAGTAAACTTTATTCTCGCAACAAAAATCAAAACAGAACAACACACACAGTATTAATCTTAATTTCTAGCAAAATTAATTAATGAACATTTATTTTTTACTAAAGTTTATTACTAAACGTTCGGTATCAGAGGATGAAAGGAGTACAATAACCTCCTTTATACAAGGCCAAAATCCTACCAGTGCAGGCGTAAACTTTTCCAAATGGAAACGTTTAGCATTTAGTTAAACGAATTTTAAATGTTTTAAATTACAATACAAAATAATAATTGAAATAAGTTTGCCGATGAGCTAAATAAATAAAAAAAAAGTTACACCGAATTGAATGTTAATTACCCTGCCCCTTTTTTCCTTTTGGCCAATTAAATAATAATATTCAAACGTAATCAAACATTTTGAGACATGTAAGGGCCTTCAAAGAGATCTAATCCAAAGTATCACCTAAATAATACGAATCTATGAAACACGGGCAATTGAAATTTATAAAACACAGATTTAACTAGCTCTATGCCCAAAAATAAAACGAGGCAAATAAAACCACGTTATAAAATATGCAAAATTTACGTTAATACTACAAAAAAAAAAATTAATTAGCTTGGCGAACAACCTTTACAAATTAACTTACTTCTTCACAAACTGAATTACTTAAGTTCCAATTTACTTGCCCAAATAATTGCCAAAATTTAATTTATGATAAAGAATTATTATCAAGACATCAACAGAAAAAATGATTATCAGTCAACATTCACGAAACACGAAAATGTATAGTTCAATTCCAGCAAGTAATCACACTTACGTGAGTCCGACAACAAGAAGTAGATAAAGCTATGCGACCTGTAACTTCACACAAACCTGGACAGCTGCTTAATTACTTGTAAGCCGGTGATCCACTTACAATAACCAGTAACCCATTGATGGACGCCAGAGATGACAGATGCCGATTAGTGCAGAACTGAGAAATAATCATTAATTTTGTCCGTAAAATTACGTGATAATTTCAGTGCAACAATTCGGTACACCCACTTTAATTGTCTTAAACAGTGTACGCTTACCCACACACTAATGAGGCATTCAATGACTTGCCTAATTTCAGCGTTAACAAAACAATTTATCGAAGTGAAAGTGAACAGTGTTAAAAGTTTTAAATTTTCCAATACCTATCGAGCGCTGTAGGAATGAAGCGTGTGTTATAGATAAAATTTTGATTGCCAAACGCAAATAGATAAATCCATATAAACGCATATTAAATTTAGAATTTAAATGCATTTTCAATATACAGAGTGATGCTTTAGAATTATGGTTTCAATAACAAGCCATTTCAGAACTAAGCAGTCGTAATACAAAATTGAAACGTAGCAAAGTAAGAGGGTTTTGCGACACAAAAAGGGTCGTAAGAAAGTAGATTAGATATTGCCTCGAGGCTACAGAAAACATCAGACAGATTAAAGAATACCTGGAGCTTTTTGACATCAGCATATACAGCAGACTGCCATACACAATGCTTATCGGTTTGTGGATTTATTAGCGACTATCCATGTCTCACTCCTTCGGGTGTAATAAACGCACTACATACCCCACTACTTACTTACCTTAGAGCCATCGGTATACAGAACGACAACTCCTATGTACTTTCCCCAACAGCGCACGAAATTTTACCTTCATGATGACAGGTCTGACATCAGATCACCGTCTCATCTCAAAATCTGTAATTGTTAGAGTAAGATTCCAGGGGGGAATCTCACAGAGTGACCTAATAAACTAGTGATATTACATATTCAACCGCGTTCACATAGTCTCTGGCAGGTATAACCGTTAGTCCTGTTAAAGATGGTCTACTTCACCATTTTATGAAATTAATCGATATTACGGAAGGATAATTGGGATGAAGTGATTAAGCACAAATCGCTGCAATGTATGAGGCTATAAAGCAATCACGACTTATGTATAGCGAGAAAATACTAGAATCGACGTACATAGTCGGTACGGGAGTCGTACGAAAGGATCACATGGCGTATCGTCTCCCCACACGCTGAATCGCGTCTAATTTCTTGAGTAAGCTCTTTCTTGCTAATGATTAGATAATACAGCCATAGTGGAGCTTCGGTAATACGAAAGACTTACACGGCATCAGTAAAGGCCCTTTATGTGCACCCTAGTTTAAAAAGGATAAACACTTTATAACATTCAACACTTGTCTAGTCCTGTAATGTGGACAAACCAAGATAGTCTGCTGTCAAAGATCAACACTAGAAACAACCCAAGGACGACAAGCGACAAGCTTGACCATACAGTTTTATACGACGATCTCTGTGGGGTCTACGTAAGAGACAGAAACTCAAACTGTTTTCTCTGTGGAAAAACGCAAACCTCTTGACAAGCCGTATTGTGAAATACCATCGACAGCGTTTTGGAGATCCCTAACTATTCTGGGGATGGTGAGCCGAGCAACAAAGAGAGCTAAGTCGTCCACTTAGAGGCAACGAGCGACTCTAGGGTTTACCGCCCTCGCCAATCCATTCACATTGGTGTAAATTGTCAAAAGCTCTACAACACCAGACCATATCATACGTCCTTTCCAAATCAAAGAACACTCCAAAAATATGTGTTATGAATGGCATTTCCAATGCCATGCCCATGTCGATTGTGGAACGACCACTACGAAAACCACACTGATAGCTCACTAAACGTTCACTCCTTTCCAGATGCCACACAAGCAAGGTATTGACCATAGTCTCCAAGAGCTTACTATTTTATTATCTGTCAAATATTTGTACCTCAGTTACCCTTCTTAACAAATATGCCCGCAGGTAATTAATTTTAGTAATGAAGCTTATTTGAATTTAGTTATTATTTACTGTGAATGTAATCGAATTTCACAAAGAACAATTCGCACTATCATTGAGCTATATTCCAACCGAGAGATAGCTACAGGGAATATTTTTATTATAACATTATATAATTGTAAAAAATATTGATGCTTTTGTGAATAAAAGAAAAAAAAAAGAGAAGTCAGTAGTAGATAATGAAAACAATCACGTAGATGTTTTAACGTATTTTAAAGTTTATCCAAATTATTCAATTACTGGTGCCGTGAGAGTTATTGTTCTGCAGCACATCGGTGTAGAAAAAATATTGAAAAAGTATCAGTTTAGACCTTCTAAAATTAATTTAGTTCAACATTTATTACACGAAAATTTTGCAAGAAGGGCGAATTTGTGCGAGATAATATTGACACCAAGAAGAAAATCATTTGAGCTTAAGTATAATGGAAGGTACAACCAGCACAATAGCCATTATTGGAACGATCGAAATGAACTGTGGGTTAGAGAAGATCGATTTCAGCACATTTGGAGTTTCAATGTTTATTGTGCCGTAGGTACAAAATAATCAGATTGTGGATGTGAATATTTACGATGGGACCATATCAGGTTGATTATGCTTATGGGTTATTAACTGTTTTCTAATTTAGTTTTTAGTTTTATTTATTATTCCAAAAGAGTGAAATACCATGAAAATTTGACCGACAGAATTGCCTCTCACGTAAAGCAGGAAAATCGCGATTTAAGGCATATATACGTGATGGAGCATCCTCACACTATCAGTATTGTAGACAGCGATTTGGATAGATTGTTAAGGACAGATGATTTGCCAACAGCGTTCCCCATTTATGGCCCGGATCTCCTGTTTTAACGTGTTTAAAGCGACTATAGATTATTACGTTAGGGGCAGAATTAAAGATTTTGTTTATTCTACGGCTTTAACTAAGGAAAATTGCTTGAAGCGAGTGGGAAATGCGTTTCGGTCATTATTGAAAGAAGAAATTAGGTCTATGAATGATGTATTCCAGAATAGGATAAACAAATTATATTTTAGCATGTAATTTGTTCATTTAATTCAAGTATTATTAATTATGCCTAATTTGATTGTTTCCATTATAATGAATTATTTTTTTTGTGGTAAACTCAATTTGTGATAAGCTTACCAATAAATAAACATAACGAGTTTCTAAATATGTTATCTTTGTTTTTTCACATTATTACGACATAAAAAATAATCTGAGAATTTGTTTATAATAATTAACTACCTTAACCTAGTACCATTGCATAATCTATTTT
Source organism: Vesta saturnalis (assembly GCA_036346205.1). NCBI lineage: Eukaryota > Metazoa > Arthropoda > Insecta > Coleoptera > Lampyridae > Vesta > Vesta saturnalis. The sequence goes on along the minus strand of JARFJB010002483.1, from coordinate 1,829,713 downwards.
CTTTTATTTGCCCCCTAGACTTGGAATGTTTTATTATTACACCAAAAGCATGCTAGACGGTTCTCGTCAACCTCAAATCTGATTGTATGTCCAAATTAATTTAACGGTTGTCACATTTAATTGAAATTAATAGTAACCACGGATCACTGTATAATAATAGAAGGAGCCTGTTGACTTTTGAGTGAAGAAGTAGGGTTCCGCCGTATTATTACTTACCCATAAATTTATTCTGGGGTGTCTTTCAATAGAAATAAAAGATTTATATTAGATTTCACAAAATAATTTGATACAACTAAAAAATATTTATTTTCAACCATATTAAAAAAAACTAAACTCAAATAAATAAAGGAACCACACTGCTTTGTCGTTTAAAAATATTTAATATCTGCCAATTGAATCGTGAGTTAGATTCTTTCAAGAGATTCTGAGTAAAAGGTGTCCAAGTCCAAGTCCTTATTCCATCTCCATTATTTCTACATCTGAATTAGGTTCTTCATTTTCAAAAGAAATGTCTGAATCTGATTCCTCCAGAGAAATAATGAATGGTAGAATATTTTCAACAGAAATTGACCCCATTGGTTTGGTCCAGTCTTCCAAAATTATTTTTTCGCAATGATTGACATAATCTTGCCACATGTCGGACGTAAATTTTGAAAGAGCAAGCCGACATAAATTTGCAACCCTATCCTTTGATTTACGTTGCGAATTTATGTGCTTATTATCGAAGGTCTTGCAATAACTCCATGCCAACTCAATTGGATTGTATTGACAATGGTATGGAGGTAAACAAAGGATTTCATGATCATGATTTTTTAAAATGTCAATTACAAACCGTTTAGTATGATGTTCTCGAAATGGTTGGATCAACTCCCACAATTGTTTTTTTTTTGTTAAATTGTCGTTAATTTTCACATTGTGGTTAATCAAATAATCCTGCGTTTGAGATTTCTTGCTAGAAAAAGTTGATGATTTGTTCAACTGCACCGAGTGATACGATGCATTGTCCATTACCACCACAGAGTTTGATTGCAGGCTATCCAAAGCAGGAATTAACCGCCCAATTTTTGAAACGTTCTGCAGTCATTATCTTGTGATAGTCATGGTCATTATTTTGAGAGTCCAGTAAGTCGTCGCACCCCTCTAAGAAGTCAAACTTACAACCTGTGTGTATATTGTAAAACGTTTGCCTTCAGACTTAATTGTGGGAGGATTACTTTTCAAATCAGTATCATGCACCCTACGACGAATGTTGTTCCCAATCTGGTAAATCCACATTTCATCCAAAAACACGAATATAACATTCTCACTTGAATTTAGAAATTAGATGATCTTCCTGAGGAAAGTGATTTTTTTATTCAACGACATGTTTTTTTCGCGTAGTTGTTTACATCCATTAAAAATTTTGTATATGTAGCCCATCGATTTTATAATTTTGAATAAACATGATCTATTACCGTTAAAATCCAACCGTTTGAGACTGTCGGCCAAACGTCTGTGGATCGTAAAATGTTCAGATTTTGAATTGTATTACTAAATGCGTCGCTGTAAATCCTTGCGAAAAATATAATTTTCGAATATATCGTCACTAGTAGTTGTCGCTCGACCTAATTTAGCAAAATTTGTCTGTTCGTCACCTCCGTTCACAACTTAAGGTACTACACCATTTCCAATTTTATTTCAGATGTTAATTGTATTTGAGAATGGTAACATGTATTTGAGAACGGTAACTTGTATTTGAGAAAGTATTATTTTATTTAAGAAGTCGTTAATTGTATTTCAGAATGTGTGATTTGAATTTTTCAATTGCATTTGAGAAAAATATGAAAATATTTGAAATCATCGGTTCGTTGTTATGAACCAACATAACCAACACATGATTATTGCAAATAAAGGATGAGTAAGGTTATATTTCCTTAATACTTTGTACACATTGTAGTTTGCAGTTTCAAAAGAAAATATTGATGTTATTTTAATGTTATTAATTTATATAACATTTTATTAAATTAAACATTATAAACTATTTGTAATGGAGCTCACAGACAACTTTGCCATTTCCCGATCTCCTACGTTGAGGGAAACCAGTAACAAGATTATTGCAGTGTAGACATTTGGTACATGTATAACCATCAGTGTTGGTTATAATAATAAATAAATAATATGAGATGTAAACGGGTAACTTATGCTGGGTTCGTGCCAATAAGCCTATCGGGAGTGTATCTCAATTTTAATAATAATGGAAAAGCAGTAAATTTTATCACTTTACATTTATTTAATGAAGTTTGTTAACTACTGTAACACTCATGCTATCTAAATAATTATGGTAATTTTACAATTAAGGTGCACAAAAAGAAATGAATATACGATCGTATAATCTCACATTTTTCACCGGCTTTCTTTTTCTTTTTAACTATGACATATTAAATGGTACAGATCGTTAGTTTATTATAAATTTACAAATAACAAGTTGAACTTAAATATTACTTGTAATTTTTAAAGTGGAAAGTATGTAAAATGATAATTCAAAACTAAGCACAGTGATAAAAAAAACTATAAATTAAATTGAAAGTCAAACAAAACATAAAATCTCAGTTATACTGTTTGTAATTAAATTAACAAATATTTTGATTTGCGGAATAAAATGGAGAAACACTTATCTGTAGAAAGTTCCGCTTCCAGGTGTTATCCGACATTAACTATGAAAATTCCCAAGTATATTGTCCAGTTCTTAATATATATTTTGTTATTAATTAAGTAAAATTCGTCGTTGACCTTTCCAATGATAATCCTCTAACTACCAGCATGCTTTTCAAACAAACTTACACGACTATTATCATGTTTCCCAAGATTCTGGTAGCTTAGAAATTCAATATTTCGTATCAAATAAATCTGAGACGAGAAGTACGGACAAAAGCTAAAGGATTGTAATTAGTTTTGGGTAATTAAAAATATGTAACTTACGCCTTGTTAAGAAGACCTTTCAATCAAAATGACTTAATTAAAGTTCACTAAACTCTTAATAATCAAATCCGCGATAATGCGAAGTAAACTTTGGTAATCGTAAACTCAACGTTTTCTTTAAAAAAATCGTCTTTTTTCCATATTTATTTAGACAACGCTCCTCATTTTTTTTGTAGTGCCTTCTTTATTGTCATTTTTTTTTTATATGACTATTCTATCGTAAGTTGGCGTATGCATGTACAAAATTTAAATATTGACAATGTAATTGTGTGGAATGAAATCGTTACACATGAGAATTGTTTACAAAACCAGCGTCAGTTATAGAATTTGAATGCAGAACAATGTCCTATTTGCCGCCAAAATATCGAGTCAGTGGAGAATATCGAGAGGAAAATATATCAGACGCATTCCGACCAAGATCGGCGAAGGATTGTGACTACTGCTAGAGGAGGTGAAGATTTGGTAGCGTTGAGTACTCAATTGAACGTGCCGTACAAAACAGCATAACGGGGGGTCAGATCCTGAGATAATGCACTTCTACCCAAAGGGGGGAAGAAGCCAAAAGTTCTCACAGAAGAAGAAATTGATGTGATTATAAGCTGGATAGAGGATGATAGTGGTCTTAACCTTCATCGAACCAAGGGGGGGTGCAGCTGCACCCCAGAAGTCGTTTTTTTGTCATACTAAAGTATTTTATTTTCTTTTAGTTTTGATACTCTCTGACTTTGTTAATTAAAGCTTTCTCAAAACGTGGTGTCACTTAGTAATTGTTAGATTAAATCGCATAAACACCAAAAGAAAAAATAAGCATTGGGGTGCGCTTGCACCCCCCGTTGGTACTTAGAGCCACAACTTAAGAAAATTACAATTTTTATTAGTTTTTACTATTTATTGGCAGAGGGCGTTACAAATTAATTTCTAAAGTGATGTGAGTTCGCGTTGACAACAGATATTTCTAATTATCATTTGAAAACATTATAAAAATTGTTTTTGTCGGCTTTTAGGTAAGAAATATTTTGAATTGCTGTAAGTTATTGCGTTATTGGCTCAATCTATTGCATGTGTGAATTATAATCTTAAATATTCTATAAACTAGGTGTTCAAAGCTTATAACCTTAAATATTCTATAAACTAGGTGTTCAAAGCTTATTATATTCTATAAACTAGGTGTTCAAAGCTATGGACTCCCAACCTTCTACATCACGACATCGACATGTTCCACTAGCGGAAGAACAATTGAGATTCGATGCCGAGAACATCGATGATGATGAAGAATTTTTTAAGGAAATGTGCTCAGACTCTGAATACGATGATCAAGTTGAGGAAGAAGACGTAAAAAGTGATGAAATTTCAGCAGAAGAATATGAAGAATTAAATACCAACGATGAAGAAACTGTGGATGATGCTTTGCACAGTTATATGGTTGCAAAATCTGGTATGAAATGGTCTACTACGCCACTGAAAACATCTCGTAGACGACTTGCTAATATTTTGGCGAATAAGACTCGCTTGACGCAATATAGTACCAACATTTCGACTATCGAGTCAGCTTTTATATTGTTTTTTACTGCTGAAATGATTGATATTATTGCTACAGAAACAAATCGAAAAGCAAATTTGATGCACGAGGAATGGAATGAAAAACACCCACAAAAATTACGTTACTGGAAACCGACAGACAGCATCGAAATATACGCTTATATCGGTTTACTTTTTATCCAAGGGGCACTAAAGGCCAATAAAGAATCAATTCGATCGCTGTGGGAATCTAATGAATTATATTGCAGGCCAATATTTCCTGCCACAATGTCAAGAAATCGGTTTGCCTTTTTGACTAGACTTTTAAGATTCGATAATTTTCAAACAAGAGCAGAACGCAGATCAACTGATAAATTAGCTGCAATAAGAGATATTGCAGATATGTTTGTTGATAAATGCAAAATTGCTATGAATCCATCTTCACACCTCTGCATAAACGAGGAAATGCGCCATTCAGGGTATATATGAAAACTAAGCCCGATAAGTATGGCCTAAAACATTGGCTACTTGCCGATACTGAAATTGCTTATGTCCACAATTTGCAAGTGTATTGAGGAAAAATTGGACAACAGCCTGAAAAGGAACAAGGGAAAAGAGTTGTTCCTGACTTAGTGAACCATTTGCCTAAAGGTCATGGGATAACAACAGACAACTTTTTTACTAGTTTGCCATTAGCAGACTGTTTGTCTGAAAAGCAACTCACTCTTTGCGGAACGTTACGCAAGCACAAAGCTTACATTTCTCATCAATTGTTACCAACGGCACAGAAAGAAAAGTTTTCCAGTCAGTTTTGCTTCACAGATAAGCATACCTTAGTTTCGTACGTGCCAGAAAAAAGAAGAGCTGTCATACTTTTATCTACGGAACACCATGACAATAAAATAGCTGTCGAAGAAGAACATAAAAAGCCGCACATTATTTTACATTACAATGCTACCAAAGGAGGTGTAGACACGATTGATAAGATGGCCAAGGAATATACAACCAAAAGGAAGTGTAACCGATGGCCTATGGTTACCTTTGCAAACTTCTTGAACATTGGAGGCTTAAATGCGTTTGAATTATGGACAACTAAGTTTCCAGACTGGCAGAAACAAAGATCAGATCGCAGAAAGATCTTTTTGCTTGAATTGGGAAAATCGCTCATTATTTCTTATGTAAAAAGAAGGAGTGAAAACACTGCAGTGTTAAGTACAAGAGTAGTGAGTTATATGACAATGTTGGTTCCAGATTTAGAGCAAAAATAAAACCGCCGGGCTACTGCAATTGAAGATTTGGGAGATCTTGTGCACGTAAACGAGACAGAAAAGTTCGTACCACTTGCAGCATATGCAAAAGGTTTGTCTGTACAGAACATAGCACCGCTATTACAAAGAAAATATGCAACCCATGTACAGAGGAACAATAGGAAAAATATTCCCTACACAATATCATTCATTAGTTTTTTATAAAAAGTTATGTTATTTTTATTTTGTATTTTATGCAAACATTAAATTGTTTTAAGTATTCACACTGTCTTTACTAACAACAGATAGCATTATGCCAAAAGATTTTGCCTAAATTTGTTAACGAAAATTGTTTTTTATGAGGGGTGCATGTGCACCCCGTCTTGGGTTTCTACTCAACAAATTGACCCTTGGTTCGAAGAAGGTTAACCTAATACAAACGAAAAGTAAGATTTTGAATATCTTCCAAAAAACTGTTCTGTAACATCAATCGGAAACTACCTTGAGGGCAGAGTAATTACGGTAAAACGGGTCCATAGTGAACCTATAACAATGAATCCAAGGCTAAGCAAGCCGAGCATGTTCGAACCTTAAACCAACTTAGACAACAAGGAAAACAAATCGTTTGGTTTCATGAGACCAATCTCAGTCTGTTCTGTAGACAGAAAAGAAGACGTGCTAAAGCTGGAAACAGAGCAGTACTAAACCTACTGCAAGAAAAGGTCCGAATGTTTACCTAAGCTGTGCAATCTCGGCAGCAGGATTGTTAGATGTGAAGCGAAGAAAAGGATCGTTTACTAATGAATCAGAAAACGCATGGGTTGAAACACTTACACAAAGATGGCGAGCCTGTTACAGTCCAAACACTTATTAGAGCATCAGCCCATAGAGTCAATGTGCGCGCTCAGTGGTGTGGACGGGGTTCTTACTTAATGCTGCAAAAGGGCACTCGCCACAACTCCAAAAACATCAAAATCAGGAGAAAATGTCAAAAAGCCGCCACCTGTTAGATACATTTATAGCGGCAAAACGTCATGAACTAGATCTGATAATGACATAACAGGAAACCATAATGATCACTGAAAATAAAGCACTGTCCTCCCCGAAAATTCTACTCCAGGAATATTTACGAAAAGTTCACCTATACTTCAATAAAATCTTAAGATTCACACAAAAGCCGCAAGATTGCCATCATAAAACTCAAAACCAACTAAATATTTCGATAAACTTAGCGTTAAAATCATTGGCTCAAATACCCAAAAATAACTGATCAACATGATAATTAATTATTCAATTTCAAACAAAAAATACATCACCACAAAGCTAAACGCGATCAAAAATTTAGAAAGCCCTAAAATTTAATAAACGACAATATTGGGATGTAATTCCTAAATTCAAAAATACACAGCTCATTCCCAAACAAATAAACAAACTGCTTACCTTTTGGCAAATTCAGGTAGTCGACGGCTGGTCAGATGATTCTTATAAAAAAAACTTAAAACATAGCGACTATTCGCAAAACTATCGTATGCAAAAGCAAAGAGCTAACCGGTCAACGACCGTCTTACTTCATAATTACGTTACTTTATAATCTAAAATCTTATATTAAGGTGATATTACCAAAATCAAAATAGCAAACGCTCAAATCGAGAAATTCTCATTAGTCATTACGTTAAAACTTAATGAAACTTCAAAAGGTTACTTTAAAAAAAATTTGTATATCTTCAATAAAACTGCTTACAATCTAAGTAAACAATAAATGGAGGTTGTCGCTGTAAAATGATTTAACTTGAAATTTCTCATCAAATAATGCAAATACTAAAAATCTTAAATGTGAATCAAAATATCTAATCTCGTCCTACATTATGACGCATACATACAGTGTGTCCGAGATTCAGCATGCATGCATTGCTATATTCGTTAATATTGAAGATAGAATGTCGGTTAAATGGGGAAAGTTTTAGAGAATTTTGTGGCTATCATCATGGTAAAGTCAGATTTGAAGTATACATGCTTGCCGAATCTCGGACACACTGTATATATATATATATATATATATATATATATATATATATATATATATATATATATATATATATATAAACACCGATTATTTATAAATAACGGGTCATCGTTTTTGTGGTGATAGGAGTTGTAGTGTAGGTATCTCAGAGTGTGGGTTGGTTGCCTGTACACAACTGTCGTGAAATCGTTATCATTTCTGTGTACAGGTACATCCAGGAATGATAGTTTTTGTTTCGACTCCAATTCCATGGTTAATTTTATGGAGGGTGAGCGGCTGTTTAGATGATCTAGGAATTCATCTAGCTTATGCTTGCCATGTTGCCAAACTACGAAGGTATCGTCCACGTATCTAAGCAATGATACCCATAGTGAGCAATACATATTTGGAAAACTTTGAAGACCAAGCGATATCCGAATTCACAAAGGGAACCAAGGATGTGGCTTAGATACCTGGACCACGATAATTTCGTAGTTTTTAATTAATCTACGATATAATCAGACTGATATATTATAGAAATACAAGTAACAATGCAATTCCAAGTTGTTTCGATTTCATTATTTCCCTGATAACACGGTGCTTGTCTTTTTTCCATTTTAATTCAAAACACTACTAGCAATAAAGGAATATTTATGAAATGGTATTATCAAGGATGTAATTGAAATTAAAAAGCGTCCTAATTCATAAAATAAAAATACGTTATTTGTCATGTAATTTCCTATTAATTGTGATTTAAATATAAATTATCCTTTAACTCTATAGATCATTGATAGGCACAAATACCGTTAAAAACCGAATTAATATAAAAGTGGCAGTTTTTCGATGAAAAATGAAAAACCCTTCTTGAACTTAGCAATTCATTATCTTTTTCCAACGATAAAAATGGGAATTAAATTTAAAAAATCAATTTCTTTCTACCTTTTATATTTGCTATTTATTATTATTATTAGCATTACAACAGAGTTAACGATTTAACTAAAAGTAAACACGAAACATATAACAAAATAATACTGCCTAATCATAGTTTAATAATGATCATAAAATCATTCATTTTCAAAGATAGTCTGCATTCTTCGACGCATGCTGCCCGTTAAAATTTGGCAAAAGTTTCCAAAACGCCTTAAGCGACGGGACATTTTCCCTTATTAAAATAAAGCTTCACAATATGGTTACGCCAAAGTCAAGACGGGTTATTACTGAATATTTAATAATAATATGTTCTCCTATTTATACCCTATTTTCACAAAGCAATTTTAAATTCTATTGTTATTTGTAATAATTACATGTAATTACTTGAATATTTTTGCAAATTAATTGTGCAATAATCGTAATTATTCTAAAAATAAAATATGCGGAACATATCAGAATAATAAGTAAATACATTCTTATAATTTCTACATAGATTGATTTCGATTACATCCTAGATAACTTGATTTTAATTTGAATTAAATTGAAAAACGTTATAATTGTTAAGATAAAAACTGGTAATTTGGCATAAAATTTACCATAGGTAGGGTGGCATTATTTAATTTACACACGTCCCAAATGCTTTTCTAAGAAACCGGAAATGCTAAAGATCCCAATTTAGGTTTTTTCAGGAAATCTCAAAATGAAATATAATGCCCACTTATGGGAAATTGGATCCCAAAACTTATATAAAAAAACTAATTTTTTGTATATTAATTTAACGAATCCTTTTCAATGTATTAGCTCTATATCGCCCCCTGAGGGGTTTTGGACCTGCTTTGTGCAATAAAACAATAGAAAATCAACCTTACCAGTTTTGCATTTAAAGGGATGTACAAAACTTATGTGCATTTTTAAAACTACTTCGAAGATAGGCTTTTTCATTGACGCCGGGTGTTGATTTATGAATAATAATAATGTAACATTTTTGTTTATCTGCTATCGTTTTCGAGTTATTTCAAAAAACATTGATTTAAACGATATCTTGTAATATATATATATATATATATATATATATATATATATATATATATATATATATATTCACAGGGTGTCAAAGAAATTTTACAGTTTTTGGTTATAGCTCGTGTAAATTTGAACCGATTTTGATGAAACTTGGCACGGACAATAAACAAACAACTATCTTTGATTAGTTATTTCAGATTTTGCAGATGTCCTCCAGTGGCGTAGATATTCAGGGTTGGTACTCATTTTCCCTCCCTATCTTTTACCCCACTGTATTTTTTCAAACCTAAATGTCTTTTTTAATTTTCAATTCAATTTAGTAAAATAAATGGCTCTTGAAAAGTTTTGATTAGAAGCTTACCTACAGAGATATTTTAGATACTTTACAGTCTTACATTTGAATTATTTAAAATAATGTATTTTAACAAAATCAGTCTATCTATATTTATTTACTGTTGTCAAGACATTTTGGCTTGTTATGCATCAGTTCCTTTTTTTTATTATTTTATTACTGTTGTTCATCAGTTTCATGTTTTTCGTGTTTTTTATTATTTTATTATTATGGACTCACCTGCTGAATGAACAGATATGCAAATGGAAACAGTAGAGAAGCCGCTCGGCGCATCCAAACCATACTGGAATTCTCACGTGTCCTACACCCTACCCCCGATAAATGAGGCTAAGGTGAACATTGCGTTTTGAAGAGGAGGTTTTAGAGTGTGTGGCAGAAAATCCATCCACAAGCACTCATGACGTGGCTAACGATATGGGTGTTTCTCACATAGCGGTTTGTAGAGTTTTACATGAAGACCGACAACATCCGTTTAAAAAGCAGAAAGTTCAGTCGCTAGATCAAGCAGACTTTGCGCGTAGAACAGAATTTCTTCGCTAGTTTTTGGAGAGATTTGCAGTTGTGCCTTCTTTTGCTTCCGATGTGATGTTTTCGGATGAGGCATGTTTCACAAGGGATGGTAAGTTCAACACACGAAACAGCCATATCTGGAGGAGTCACAGGAACCCTCAAGCTGCGGCCGCACTTGGTTATCAACAACGGTTCTCAGTTGATGTCATTCAATACTTTTGATATCTCAAGTCTAAAGTTTACGGTACTCCTGTTGATGATCACGATGGCTTGGCAAACAGAATTTTAGCCGCCTTCCATGAATTACGAGAAATGCTAGGCATCTTCGGCAGAGTTCACAATTCAATGTTAAGACGATGTCAAGCCTGTATCGATGCGGAAGAGCGAAAATTTGAACATTTGTTGTAAAAAATAATAAATTTAGTTTTGGATACATTATTCAATTTATTATTAAAAAATGTTATTGTTCTTATCTTCTTGTGTTTAATCTTTAATCTTTGAACTGTAATAAAAAAATTACAACAGTTAACTTTTTTTCCAAATTGCAATGGCCATGGACCGTTAACAAAACGAAATATTTCTAAAATATCTTTGTAAATAAGTTTCTAATCAAAATTTTTCTAGAGCCATTTCTTTCTAATTAAATTTGAAATTAAAAGGGGCCAACCCTGAATATCTACGCCACTCGAAGACATCTACAAAACCTGAAATAGCCAAATTAAAGATCTTTACTTGTTAACTGTTCAAGCCAAGCTTCATCAGAATCGGTTTAAATTTACACGAGTTATAACCAAGAACTGCTATATTTCTTTAAACTTTGACACCCTGTGTCTTTTAAACGAAAAGTTATTTTGCGTTGAAATTTATTTTTTCAACTTATATTTAAGAAAGGAACTGTCCCTTTAAGTTTGGTCCAATGTCACTGAAACACACCTTGGGGCTGACCTCGTGTGCGGCCTTGGGCCGAAAAAAATCTGGTTCAGGACCTCCGCGGGAAATTTAAAATTGAATAATGCTGGCTTGTAAGACAGGTATAAAAACTTGTTCTCCGGCCTGAGCCGCTTGATCTGAATTTGTTTTCTAATAAGAGGCCCTTGTCTTATCAAGCAGGTATAGGAACTTGTTCCTGGGTCTTCGCCCCTTGTCGTGGCCCCCCAGGTTGGAAATTTGAATTGGTATTCTAATAAAGGGAAAGAAGAAGAATCAATAGATAAGATAAGATAAGACATGTGAAGATGATGAAGACAAGTGTTTTTTCATAATAAAAATATTTTATATAATCTTATTTATTGTTATTATTTTATTAATATTCATTAGAACCAGCTTGGTTTTTATCTAATATTTCTGAAATGGCTTCATATTTCAAAAGATATTAAAGTACCCAGGCATAGACCTTAAACATATCGATTATGTTCTATGCAATTTTTGATACGACGCATACTTTTGCAACAAAACATTCATAAGGTTGAATTCAAGTGTTCGCTAAATTTTTTTCAATATCTGACCTTGATATTGTAAAAAAGTCACCTTCAACATGCAACGGAAGAGTAATTTGACCTTGTGATTTTTTTCAGGACAAGGCCATGAAGTTGGCATTGGGCTCGGCTTTGGAGTTGGCCTTGGGGATTTTCAATGACTTAATTTCGTATTTTGACCTTGAGGTTGACCTCAAGTACGGTCTTGGAGTTGGCCTTTTTGGCATTTTGGCATTTTTTGTATTCTAAGAAGGGGCTCAACGCTAGCTTGTAACTCTGAGGTCTGAACCTCTGATTTGAATTTGTATTCTAATAAGAGGCCTAGTCTCGTAAGGCAGGTATAGATAGTGCAAGACTAAAAATTAAAATTGAATGAAAATGATTAAATCGTATTATTAATAGAAGAAGCAGATGGCCTTGGTATTTTTTAAAGTTAACAAAGTGTTATGTCTACTTCGATCTATCTAACATGAAGTTTAAATGCCATTCTAGCAAGGATAATTGTTTTTGTTTTACAACGTGATTTAATTTTTCGTAATAAGTTTATTATAAAAGAGATTGCATAATTGTCCTAAAAAATGTTATTAAAATTCTTACAGGTAGCGTAAGACTAAAATCAAATATGAATGAATGAAAATGATTAAATCGTATTATTGATAGAAGCAGATGGCCTTGATATATTTTTTTAAGTTAACAAGCTGCTTATGTCTATTTTTATCTATCTAACATGAAGTTTAAGTGTCATTCTGGCAAGAATAATTGTTTTTGTCTTACAAAGTGATTTTATTTTTCGTAATGAGTTCATTATTATAAAAGAGATTGCATAATTATCCTAAAAATGTTATTAAAATTATTACATTTCTTTAATAACAGAAATTATGCTTCTATTTTCTATTGTTACCAACTTAGCGGACCACTAATATTAACACATATATTTTCAAGGTTTGAGTTAATTACTATTGGTACCTTGTAAATTGTACATATAGTTCCATGAAATTGTATTCTAATATCACTTTTGACCATGGGTCTGACCGTGTCGATTTTTTTCCAGCAACTTAATTTGGCCTTGGAGAAAAATACTATGAATACGTACATTTGAGTTTAGCTAATTTAGTTCTGTCTTGAACAGCATTACGTTATCATCGTTATGGAATTTTTAAATGTGAATAAAATTTTGGGTCTGGTCCGTGGTGATATGCTAACCGAAAAGGGAGTGAAAGCCTACAATATTATTACTTATAAGATGTGTGAAAATATATCGATTCGATAGAGATTTATAATGATTTTGCGAAGGCTGCACGGAGAGTTGGTGGAGTGTAAGTATATATTTGTTTTATTTTTTAAGGAGGAAGGGTTTGTTTATGATGAAGAAATGTTGGAAACTTCAGAAGCGGAGGATTTAAATATGATAATGGTATGTCCTTTAGTTTTCTGTTGCTATTTGGTTTAGTGAATGAGTGCATTACAGGGGCTGCAGCAAGGCGAATTGGGCTCAGGCCTATCAATACAGTAAAAACAAGAGGCCGGACCATCCTCTACCCAAATGATATTCAATCAAATTAATATAATTGGCGATTCAAACACTAAATTTATAAGGAAATTTAAAACTACATGCAAATAATAATATTGTTTATTGCAGCAGTACATGTTACACTTTAAAGAAGTCTTAAATTACAAGATTCAAATTCATGAACACTATAAAAAGCTTGATTTAATAAAAAGGACCTAATCTTAACCAAATTCTAGGTTTCTAATTTTTGTTGCTAATAAAATACTTAACAGATAAATTAATAAAACTATTATGTGCTTTTGTTAGTCTATAAAATTTTTTGCATATGTCAGTACAATTTTTTGTCTCATAGCAGTGAACACTGGACCTAATTGAATAAAGATCAGAATCTGATTTGGCATACTGTATGCAGTTTAATATAAAAGTACTAGGAAGAGTTAAGATTTGATGTTTAATAAACAGTGATTTGCAATCTTCAGTGTAATCAAATCCACCTAGTATTCGAACAGCACGACGTTGAATAGCGAAAATACGCGACGGTTGTGAGCAGTTACCCCAATGTTCCAGTAACACAGATGACAGTGGATAAATCAAAAATAGACCATTTTTAACATGTTTTTCCAAATATTATCTGCAAGACGACGAATGAGATATATATTAGAACATAATAATTTGGCTAAAGACTTAACATGTTCTGAAAAGCCTAGTTTTGGATCTATTTTGACTCCAAAAAGTTGTACGAACTTGGGGTTATGAAATGAACGAGGTTTCAAGGTGTTACACCACTTGAATGGTTTTGTTTTTATTTAAAATTAAAATATTATTTTGGCACCACTGTTTAGCCGAGTCTAAAGCATTTTGGGACTTGTTTTAAACTTTATTAAGGTCACTATCATTAATAATTAACGTGGCGTCATCTGCATACAGAAGACACTGATTAATGTTAGACAAATAAGGTGGTACATCGTTAATAAATATTAAAAACAGTAGTGGTCCCAATATTGACCCTTGGGGAACTCCCACAGTCAATAAACGGGAATTGGATGTTTTATCATTTACTGTTACGACCTGGCGTCTGTTTTTTAAGTAAGAGTAAATTAATTTGCAACTAAGAGTGTCAAAATTATAAATTTATCTTAATTTCTGAACTAGAATCTCATGTGACACACTATGAAAAACTCGAGCAAAATCTAAGAACAAAACCATAGAAAATTCGCCTTTTTCAAAAAAATCTAAAGTACAGTTAATAAAGTGTACTACTGCATCTGAAGTATTTTGTCCTTTGCGAAAACCAAATTGTTGTTTAAAAAATAATATATGTAATAGATGATCTTTACCTTTAATGAGACATGCAAGTATAATCCCTTAACCTGGCTGCAGGTAAAAATATATCATTTCCTAAATGCTATTTATTTAACACATATTTTTTGTATAGTGCATCCGAGGAACTGTATACATACATTGTGAAGGATGCGGCTCCGTCAGACCGTGTCGGTGTCACATTAAGGAACCCAAATTACCCAGACAAACCATTTGGCGTATCATTTGCAAGAGTTGACCAGTTGTCGGTGGAAAAGGTAATGCAGAGCAATGCTAGTTTTTCTTGAGTGACTTGTCAGTTTTAAACGTGGACAAAGTGACGGTACCTGTTGGCTATGGACGCAAAAACTTAACCAAATCAAAATTTGAAGAGCTTTGTAAATCCAAAAAGCAGAGTATTATTGTTGTACCCGCAACAATAAACGAAAACAATTGTTTAGCTCGAGCTCTAGTCTTAGCAATAGCGTTTAGACGTAACGATACGATGCGTCATAGCATGGAAACGAGCGGCCCCTTCCTTCAAATGCGAGCTATGCAACTGCGGTGTAGACCTTAGTCAGGGCGGTATTTACGAGCATATTCAATCATTCCAAAATCATTTAACTTCATACACTATTGTAGTTTATAATTCGCGAATAGGTGACTCGGTTTACTTTAAGGGTCCTAGGGAACCGGGTACAGTAGTTTCAAATTTGTCACTAGAAGACGAGCACTATAATGTCATTACCAGCCTCACCTCGCATTTACAGTGTAGAAAACGTTATAATAACAAAAAGAGCATGCAACATGTTCGTATCAGTGTCCTTGTTGTCATCAAAATCCGAAAATGGTTTACAATAATTGCAAGAGAGGTTTTTATAGGGAAGAATGTTTTAGAGACCACAAGGTCAGTGCCTTAAAACCACTGAAGTAGAGGGAAAACATAGATGCGGTTAAAGCTATTGCTCCGGGTGTAACAACCAAAAACTTATTGGACAGCTTTGCTATATGTCCATTAACAAGGTTCGAGGTGACACCGGTGATGGTAAAGCATCTATGTTTATCTTTTATGATTTGGAATGCATACAAGAGAGGGATGCGTGGCCACTAAAGTTTGCTCAGTTTGTATCCAGTGCACCGACAATCTGGATGAGCGATGCCCGATGTGTAGCGAAATAGTGCACATTTTCAGGGAAGATCCTGTTTTATGCTTAAATGCACGATAGCTAATAATAATAATACCGGCGGAGGCCCAAAGTCATCTTCAACGGTCTAAAACTAATTTCCATTCATTGCAACGATATTAGGTTTATCGATTCTGTTAGTTTCATTCCATCATCACTTTCGGCAATTCCGAAAACTTTCGATTTTCTCAAATCCACGGGGTATTTCCCATTTCTCTTCAGCACAGCCACAAATCAGTATTATGAGGATCCTTTGCCTGCATCTGAATATGATTGTGCAGATCAGATGTCGGAGAAAGATTGGAAAAAACTTTTAGATTGGCACCCGACTGAGACCCAAAGTAATTATGTTTTTAAGATGAGTGAAGGGATTGTGAGGTATTGCTTGATGGATATTAAGATCCTCAATAAAGGTTGCATTAGTTTCTGGTCGACCTTCACGACCCAAAATAAAGTCGATCCGTTTGAGGAGTCAATCACAATTGCTAGCGCCTGCAATAAAGTGTTTCGTAAACTTTTCCTCAAAGAGAACACAATCGGTCTCATTCCAAAAGCCGGTTACAAGCGTGCTGACAAACAGTCAAAAGTCGCAATACAGTGGTTACGCTGGGTGGAACATTTACAACAAGTGACCATACAGCATGCCGGAGAAGCTCGCGAATTCAGAACACCTGTTGGTGATAAGTTCGAAGGTTATTGCACTAAATCAAATACCGTTTACGAGTTCCTTGGATGCTATTGGCACGCTTGCGAGGAGTGTTTCTACAAACAGGCCAATATTGACTGAAACGAGAACACGGCGACACGATCTCAGTTTCTACGCGAACGCGGTTCTAATGTAGTGGAAATGCGTGAATGCGATTTTAAAAAACTAATACTTGCAAACGATGAGCATCTATAAAACATCTAGGCGGTCAAGGTAACGAACCATTAAATCCACAAGACGCGTTTTACGGTGGTCGCACTAATGCCAGCAAACTTTACCATAAGTGTGACAGTATCAGTGAGAAAGTCATGTACTATAACGTGTGCTTATTATACCATTATGTAAATAAATACTGTAAATATCCTGTAGGTCATCCGACAATTCACGTAGGCTTAAATTGTAAGAACATTTCATTGGACACGGTGGAGGGTTTAGATAAATGTAGAGTACTACAGCCCTCTGACCTGTATCATCCCGTTTTGCCCCTAAAAATGCATGACCAGTTGATGTTTGTGTTATGTAGGACGTGTGGTGCAGAGTTAAATGAAGGAGAATATGGGCATAGTGAACCCGAGCTCAATTTCATTGGAACGTATATAGCCGATGAGTTGCGTAAGGCTATCGCTAAAAACTATAAAGTTGGTTGTTTTTGAGATTTGGGGGTATGAGGTAACCGCCTACGACAAAGCCATGAAATACGATGGGCTGTTTAGTGGTTACATCGATAACTCCCTGAAAGTCAAGCAAGAATGTTCCGGGTGGCCTAGCCATCGTAAGTCAGAAGCCGAGAAATAACTTAACTTAACCTTCACGCCATTCCCTTGCGGGGTAGGCAAAACAATCCCTGCCTCTTATTTATTTTTCATTCACAATCTTTCTCCATGCTTTCCTATCTCCGCATACCTCCCTAGCTTCCGCAAGATTCATACATTGTCTCTGACATGCCCTTTTATTTTTAAAACTCCTTATCTTTCTTTCCTTTATCACACATTCTACTACATTCAACCAAGTTTTACGCATCCTACCAGGCCCAGCCTTTCCTCTAATCTCACTCACATATATTTGCTTCGTTAATCTTGTGTTGTTCATTTTCTAATGTGACCAAACCAACGTAATGTACTACTTTTATATCTATTCATATTCGTCTTTTCCTCGCCACACTCCGTTATTATGCATTCATTCTTTACCTTGTCCCTTCTCGTTTTATCACATGCGCTTCTCAGGAATCTCATACCCACGGCATTTAATTTTCTCTTGTGATTTTTTTGACATACCCATGTCTCACTTCCATACAGTACTGACGGGACAGACACGCCATTATAGACTGCTCGTTTCGCAGCTAGACTCATGCTTTCGTTTCTGATTATTGTCCACATACTTCCAATCACTTTCCTTCCAGCATTGACCCTTCATCCAATCTCGCCCTCCATTGTATCATCTGCAGCAAACATTCTACCCAGATATACCAGCTGGTCCACTTGCTCCACAATTTCATCTTGCAAAGTAAATACTCTCATTTCGACTTTCCCGATTGAACACCACAATCTCAGTTTTGTTCATGTTTACTTTTAGATCCATGCTCTCGCAGACTGTATCAAACTTCCTCAGAGCGGTTTGTAGCTCATCCGCACTGTCACTTAATAAGACTGTGTCATCTGCATACACCAGAAGTCGTACATTTACGTCACCAATCATTACACCATTTGTATCGGTACATGCTTATCTAACACATTTATCCGTGTATACATTGAACAACCACGGTGACATCACACAGCCTTGTCGTACTCCTTCCTCAATATTAAAGTATTCACTTACCCTAACACATGCCCGACTACCGTTGTATACTGCCCTTACTCCATTTATTAGACCTTTATTTGCGGCATATTCATTTAAAATTTCCCACAGCTTCTCCCTATTTACTTTGTCGTATGCCTTCTCCAGATCTGAAAACGCACAGTACAGCTTCCTTTTTACCCTTAAACACTTTTCGATCAGCTGCTGGAGAGCACCCATCTGATCAACACATCCACTCCCTGGCGTGAAGCCCAAATCTTAGGTTGTGTGGTTTCTCGTACTCTATCAATCAGTATTCTTCCAAATACTTTACCAGGCACGCTGAGCAAACTTGTACCTCTGTGGTTCTTACAATCACCCTTGTTCCCCTTACCCTTATACAGTGGTACAATGATCGCAATCTTCCAAACCCTGGGAACTTTTCCACTCATAAAGCATACATTGAATAATTCACACAATCTTTGTATAAGCTTTGCACCCCCATACTTTAGCATTTCCCCAGTGATATCAAATACGCTAGCTCCCTTGCCGTTTTTCAACCTTCCTGCCGTTTTCTCTACCTCATTTATCCCAATATCCTTCTCAGTTTCATTCATCATTCCTTCTACATTCTCCTTATTTAACCCTTCAGTCTTACTTTCCTCACTACTGTACAGATTTCCGAAATATTCTCTCCAGCATTTCCTTACTCCACAATCGTCCCATACTATTTCTGATATTCATCACTCCTGCAGCGTTCTGTTTTGGGCCACGTTTTATATTTTTGACCCATTTCCAAAAGAGTTTTTTGTTTTCCTCAAAATCACTTCCTCTTTACTTATTCTCACTGCCTGCTTCGCTTCTTTGTCTCTCAATCTGTATACCTCATACAATCGTTTTTTCTCAGTCTTATTCTTTGCAGCAATCATTGCCATGTACGCATCCTTTTTCTTACATACTGCATTTTTAACCGATTCATTCCGTCAAGCACATTTTTTCGGTCTACCTACAGTCGTTCTTCCACATTTCCACACGGTACAATTGACAACATAGTTTTTCAAACATATCCATGCACTTTCAACGTCGGTATCTTTTATTTGTTCGTTCCGAACTTTTGCTCTAAACACACCCTCGATAACACCAAAATGTGGTCCGATCCACACTCCGACCCGCGCATTACTTTTGTGTCTTTCGCCAGGTTTCTAAGCCCTTCATCACACACTATCAAGTCTATCACACTTTTATATTCACCTTTTTACCGTGTGTGTGTGTGTATATATATATATATATATATATATATATATATATATATATATATATATATATATATATATATATATATATAATAATACGTTTTTATTCCCATAATAATATACATATGCATTATCACCCTAATTAATACCTTAAAGTAATAATATCTTAAAATAATATTGTAGGCTTATATGGGAAATGGTTCTGCATGCACTACGCATACAGCCCAGAGTTACAGTATAGTTATCCAATCTATTTAAATCACTGTTTATATTATTTATTGTTCTATAATTGGAACTTGGTGCAATGTAGTAGTAAGCGAAAAAAAAAATAAAAAGAAAAGAAATAACTAGATATGTTTCAGATATATTTATTTTGTAATTAGCAATATTTTGTTTAAGAGAGGTATGTTATGTAATATCCATTTTTTCAAGATTTTCCAACGGTTTTTTGTTAGTTTTACCTTTTTGAGAGACTAGGTAGAGCATTATACAGTTTTGGTCCTAGATATATTGCGCTTTTTTGGAATATCGTTTTATTTACTTTTGGTAATCTTTTTATATTTTTTATTTTTATTTTATATTTATATATATATATATATATATATATATATATATATATATATATATATATATATATATATATATATATATATATATATATATATATATATATATATATATATATATATATATATATATATATATATATATATATATATATATATATATATATATATATATATATATATATATATATATATATATATGCACATGTTTATGTTTTGTATTGGATACAAACAGGCTTCTCTCCACACAGATGTCCACCACGCGTTCACCATTCTCATTGACTCTGGTCTCCGAACTTTCCTAGAACGTGTTCGGTATGTTCTCTCTGTACACCCACCCATCCGTTCATATCCCCCGCTATCATCACTCTTTCGTTTGGCTTACATACGTTCAACACGTTCTCCACTTCATTCCAGAAGTTTTCACGCTCCTGGTCTCTTTCTCCATTCACCGGTGCATAGCATGCATTCTTCGTAACTCCACTTTAATTCTAACCTATATTACCCGGGGATATACCAATTCGTACTGTTTAACATATCTTTTCGCGATTTCACTTACGATCACCCTCTCAACTCCTGACCATAGTGCTAGTCTGCCATCCTCCTTCTCCACAGCATCCTTTCGTTTGCACTTTGTCTCCGATACACACAGAATATCAAGGTGTCTTTCGTACATTACATTCGCAATTTCAAATTCTTTACCATGCATACCTCTAACATTCCACGTACCGACTCGCCATTCATTCCTTGCACAGTCGTCAGCAACTGGGTCTGTCTGTTTCGACCTTGACCGCCCCTTGTAGCCAGGTCGATCCGAGGCAATTTTATTGTTCTCTTGAGTAATACCATAGCGAGCAGACCTGTTACTGGCCAAATCGTGCCCCGGACGGTGTAGCATTCCCTACTAACGGTATAGTCCTACTACCGGACAGTTATTTGTCTGCTGACTCGATGTAAGGAAGGAAGAAGTAGAAATATAGACAGAGTCAAGAAAGATATAAATAATAGATCGTATACTTACAGTATGAATGTTTAAATGTACATATATACATATACATTTTTCACTTACATACCCTTTAATCACATCACGTTTCAACGAGACTGTTCCCTACGTGATTACGGGCTCCACGCCCCTCACCGGACTTGCTGTTGTTTATTTGCGACCAAATGCTTCAATTATTTTTAATTTAGCTTTCCGAGTTATAGTTACTTCTTTGTTATTTAATTTAATATTTATTTATCAAATCTGTTTCATTATTATCGCGAACCATGACAACTTACGTTTCCATCCTCTAAGTTTCTTTTATTCAATTGTAGGGTAACAATAAATAACGATAATGGCCTGTTAGCTCTCCCGACATTGATTGTTTACTTTTAGGATTAATTAATTACAATTAAGGTAAAACATAGTAACGAAGATAAAAAGTTAGCTTAAATTTTGAATTTGCAGTCAAGGAAATATATACTATAAGGCAATATGCAGCACAATATTATAATTAAACTTAAAATCACTTATAGTACCAAAATAAAAGTTGGACCAACCTTCAAATTTGAAGACAAAGAAAAAAAATCTTCAAAGTCTTACCACTTACTACGGATCTGCCCTGCGCATCCTTAGTAGTTTTTATATTTGTCCGGCATGGGGTTTTTAGAGGAACCATTTTTTGGTACAAGTTCGATGCCGCAACAATCCTAAATATTGTTTACTCGCCTTTTTTCTTTAAAGAGGCATTTTACACATTTGTTTAGATTATTATTATTTATTTATTACTAATATTCAAACCGTTAAAAATTTGTTCAGTAACTTGCTACTTATGTTTAGAATTAGGTAACGCGACTTGCTGTTATTTATTCTCGAAAAGAAAATTATTTGATTACTTTCATTTATAATTTTGATTACAAATTAGAGCCATTTATTTGTTTACTTATCTATTTATTATCTTTTTTCATACTTTGGATTACGAACTCGACCCCGTTACTTATTTTTATCCTTTAAGCTAATAAAACAGTTCCTATGACAATTCTTACGTTTGAATTTGTTATAGAAAGGGGTTCATTACAAGGATGAATCATATCTGGTATTTTTACTAAAGTTACAGATACGTATTTATGAGTGTTTTATACTACGCGCTGCCGTGGGATACAATAAGTTATTTTATTAGCACTCTATAATTCATTGTTACTGCAAAAATGTTTACCTGATTGAGTTCAATCCGTAGACAAAAGGGTGGTATATATGCTTTAGTTTACTTCACAATTTTACAAGTTTTACCAATCACATCTGGTATGGGTTTAAAAGAGCCGTATTTTTCGTACAAATTCAATACTATAGCAACCCTAAGCATTATTTTAGCGCCTATTTCAACTAAAGAGCCATTTACACGTTACTGCATAAAATCTGTTTAAAAACTTACCCTTACTTTATTGATTTGGAAGTTGTCATTTAACCATGTATTTATTTCACTAATAAAAAGATAGAAGCGGGGTAACTTTAAAACACGTCCTACGGCTTTGGCGACCCGAAATCTTTTTTTGAAATTGAACTACATAATGGAATATTACAATAAACAGGGAATTCAGCTGAACGGAAAGAACATTAAGAAAAGTCCCGGCTTAAGATACTAGCTCAAGCTAATGTTAAACTCTTTTTGGGGTAAGTTTAACCAACGTGATGATTTAACTCAGTAGTATTGTATCTGAGCCAAAGGACTTTTTCAAATTGTTTACGGATCCTTTGGTGCAGATACAAACCATTACTTCCATTAATGATAATGTGATATTTGTAAATTGGGATAGACCTTAGGGTGAAGGTGGGACTCTAAGAACTACAAATGTGCCCATAGCCGCGTACACGGCAGCTCATGCACGTTTAGAACTATACAGTTATCTGAAGAAGCTGGATCGTCGCGTTCTGTATTATAATACAGACAGTGTCATATATGTGGCAAACCCCGACGACTGGAATCCAACTTGTGGAGATTTCATTGACCATATGATTGAAGAGCTGGAGACGTACAGTGGAGGAAGTTATATAGCCGAGTTTGTTGGTGCGGACCCGAAAAACTACAGTTATAATGTGTTTTTAACCAGTGAACAGTGTTTTTTTTTTTATGATTGTGGACCTGAACAGGCTAAATAAGGCCTATCGTGCTAAAGCACTCAGGAACACTTAGGAGGATGGATAGAGGGATAATGAATTGCCAATAGATGCCAATGAACAGCTACCTTAAATTTTCTCATATCATAAGTGAGAGGAAAACAGGAACTAGGGAGATCATTCCAGAGTTTAGAAGCCGTGTAGTAAAATGTGGATTGCGCCCCTTTGGTACGACAAGTGGAGATTTGTACTGCATACGGATGATGTGAATGAGCGAACCGAGTGTTTCTCGCAAAGATAGCCGGAGATGGCATCAAAGAATGTAATTCACCAGCACAATAGCCGTTGTAATAACGATTATACAAAGAAAGAACTGAAACCATCTTTCTATGCTCAAGGGACTGTATGTGAGAAGTTAAGGACGGGTCATTTATAAGCCTAATCGCTCTCTTTTGGATACGATCAACGATATCGAGAGCGTATTGGGGAGCACTAACCCAAAGGTGAGAATTATATTCCAGATGAGGCCGAATTTGGGCCTTATACAGCAGAAGGAGTTGTCTAGAGGTAAAGTAATGCTTAGATCTGTACAAAAAGCCTATTTTACGAGCAGCTGTTTTGGTAGCTGACAGAAGATGGTCAACCCATGAGAGATTTGAAGATACAGTCATACCCAACAGAGTAATAGAGTCTGAAAACTTAAGAACTGAGCCATTCATACTTACAACAGGAAATGATCGATCTTTTTTGGCGGACATAAGGCAACACTGAGTTTTGTTAGCATTAAATTTAACTAGATTATTGCTTCCCCATTCGAGAATACGTTGAATGTCTTTGTTGATTGAATTTGCCATTTCAGCTTTAATTTCTTGATTTGACATAGAAGGTGGATTATCACTATGAGTAGACTGAGATGAACTACAGTGAAGAGTGCTATCGTCATCAAAGCAATGGATGGGGTTAGTTGTTGAAGAAATAAGGTCGTTTATGTACAGCAGAAAAAGTGTAGGCGCTATAACGGATCCCTGTGGTACGCCCGCGTTAATGCTAACTTCTTTTGAAAAAGCCATCAACTACGACACGTATTCGTCTTTTATCAAGGAAACTAGAAACCCAGTTGATGAGCGTATCATTTAACCCAAACGAGGTGAGTTTGGCAAGTAAACACTTATGCCAAACTTGGTCAAATGCCTTTGAGATATCTAAAGCGACTACAACTGTTTCACCGGACTGCTCTACTGTATTGTTCCAAACTTGGGTCACATATGAAAGAAGATCGCCTGTTGAACGACTTTGCCTAAACCCATATTGGTGGTCACTAAGGAGTTTGTTAGTTTCAAGGAACGTGAGCAGTTGCTGATTGATGGCTTTTTCCATGATTTTAGACAAAATGGGAGTGATGGCAATTGGTCTGTAATTTGAGGGATCGGTCTTATCACCTTTTTTGGGAATAGGTTGAACATTTGCTAACTTCCATGATGAAGGGAATTCCCCAGAAGATATAGAGATCGTATAGAGCTTAGATAGGACTGGTACTAGTTCGGGAAACATTTCTTTAGGACAATAGCTAGGATACCGTCTGGGCCAGTCGCCTTATTGAGATCAAGCCTACTGATGATCGATTCCAAGAGCTTGTACCGAAAATGAATTGGTTTCATAACGTATGAAGAAGAGTTGACTAGGGGCACATCTTTTCCAGAATCATTGAGACACGAGTTTGATGCAAACAAATCCACAAAAAGGTTTGGCTTTGTCTACAGAATCAGCAACTACCGATCCGTCAATAGATGTCAGGGGGGGAAATGAAGATGTTCGAAAGTTTTTACTAATGGCTTTTGCTAAAGACCAAAACTTTTTAGTTTTAGTGATGACACTTTTGCAGATATTTCTAGCACCAACGTATTCTACACGACTGTCAACCGATTTATTAGATTTCCATTTAATGTAACATTTATTTTTTAAAGATATTGCATCAGAACAAGCCTTATTGAACCAGGGTTGGGAACGTGAAAGACCCACACGGCACTGTTTTTTCATGAGGATGACTTCAGATACTGATAGAGCGATGTTTGAAGAAGAGGACGACTTAAAACAATATTCACGCCATGGAAAGGTTGCAAAGAAATTCCGTAAATCACTCCATCGAACTGACTTAAAACACCACAAGGTTCTATCGGTTTTGCGAACAACAGTGGAATTAGGTACAGTAGAAATGATTTTTATTAGACAATGGTCGGAAAGACCTAAAGGCGAAAGAACGGAAGTTTTATAAACAATAGGGTTTGATGTAAGAAAGAGATCTAGAAGATGTGGAGTATGGTTAGGGTTATCAGGGATTCTTGTGGGTTCAGAAATCATTTGTGTGAGATCACATGAAATAGCAAATGTTTCTGCACTATGACCAGCGGGATTTGTAGTAGATGAAAACTGAAGCGAATTAGAGTTATGAACATTGAAATCGCCTACAAATGAGATATCGCAAGAAGGAAACTGAGACAGGAGATAGTCAACTTTCATACTAAGGTAATCGAAGAAGTCTTGAAAGCTGCTGTCATTAGGAGACCTATAAATGCAACAGTAGAATTTCACAAAATTAGGACCAGAATGTTTAAACCAAATCACGTCAAAATTCTTATTTTCTAAGGAAGAAACCCTCTTGCAAGCAATTCTGTCCTTGATGTACGCACATACGCCTCCTTTATATCGAAAGTTAGAGTGAAGATGGTATTGAGGAAATTGCAAGTCGGGTGACTCGGAGCTTTCAGAGGAGACTTGCGTTTCAGATAGAAACAATATATCAGGTTGTAATTGT
Organism: Vesta saturnalis; assembly: GCA_036346205.1. Classification (NCBI taxonomy): domain Eukaryota; kingdom Metazoa; phylum Arthropoda; class Insecta; order Coleoptera; family Lampyridae; genus Vesta; species Vesta saturnalis. The sequence goes on along the minus strand of JARFJB010002483.1, from coordinate 1,803,498 downwards.
TCAAGATGTTGGTGAATAGCATTAAGATTAGACCTGATACCGTGGATGTTGCAGTAGTGAATCAGAAAGTTGATACTTTCGATGACCGAGGTCGCTTGGGCCCTGCCCTCCCGGACATCCGAGTGGGGCAGGATTTTACGTCCGGAATTTATAGCCCTAGAAACCACAGCCATCTTATTTTTTAATTTGGGACTTTTAAACCGATAGGAAGACAGTGAGGTCGAGAAGGAAGAATAATGATGAGAATAGATTAAGGATGATGGAAAAGGTAACCAGCAGCGCTTACCGAGCTCAGAAAATCGGAGACCCAATATTAAGGAGCCCATGGTAAGGGTGGTGGTACCTCCCCGGCTGGCATGGAGTGTACATGCCTACCACCTATTGAAAGTGTAAAGTAAAGAGAATTTCCTGAATCTATGGGGACTCTAGTATTATAAACTTTGAATCGATGAAAGATATGGTGATTAGAAATAGCAAAGGCCCTCTTTCTGTATATACCGATAGGAAAATAGTTGGATGCAACTGTTACAATGTATTAAGTAGGCCCGAATCTACCAGTATACAATAAGTTACTCTAAACGACGGGGAATTGAAAACTTTGTTACGTTCAAACTTCGACTTTGTACCCAAAACTTACCCTAACGGAAGTAATTTATTTTCCCGAAAAAGTAAAAATGGAGATAATTCCCTAAATAAATAATTAATTCAATTGTGTTACACAAATCGTTCACCACACAGATAATACATAGAATATTTGTGCTCTTAAATACACAATATAGCAATATACAGAATTTCAAAGCTAAGTTATGCTAAAACATAGGTTTATAGTCTTTAATAAAATACAGTAAACAGGTAATTTAAGCGTTCTCCAAGCTGTAAAGGCACACTGAATAAAAGATTATAGTAATAATACAATTGCTATGAAGAATTTGCAGTAAACAAATATAACAGAAATGATCAGGTGGTTCATAAAATCTTTAACTAGAATCTGTTGAGCTGAATGCAGCCAGTTACACAGTTTCTTACAAAACAGTGTTTAAATACATAGATTACCAATAAGCATGGTAATTTTTATTCTCAAAAATTTTACCCAAAGCAATTTCATGTAAAAGCGCAAAAATTTGTGCAATATCACAAACATGTACATAGGTCTACACAACTTATAGGATTGGTCACAGATTAATCAAAGCATTAAGGTATCCAAAAGACCCTGAATATGAGTGATTTATAATTTATCTTTCATATCCCAGCCTGTCGGAAAGCTATAATTTCAAATACTTCACAGGTGTTCCACCCTTGAAAGTCAAATTTCTTGCTAATTATGTAATAAGCAACACACTTCATCAGCCAAATGCCAGTATGTACAACTATGTATGGATTATATACAAATGTACTACAGCGTACCTATATCCATATTTACAAGTATATTTAGATGGTGTACGAAAAGTATATTACATGTCATACAAAAAGTACCTCTAAAATTAAATACATACAGCCAAATGAAAGCATGAATATCACTCTTACCTTCAATGAGGTAGAGAATCAGAAAAGTATTAATGGTAACGTTCAGAAATGGATTCAGTCAAGTACGAGTATGAGAACAGCTTATAACTGTCTCGAACAGCTAAATAGTAATTGCTTTCCCCAGCGAATCTTAAGTGTAAAAACAACTTCGTGGTTACAGAGAAATTTGTGAGGTTAAGTCTAGCCCCTTTAGCTAATTGCTTTAATGATTTTCTTAATGGATTTAGTTCTTAAATCGAACCAGATCGATTGTCTGAAAGTAAAACGTGGTAGAAGAACAAAAAACCAAGCGTGACAAAAGCTCACCTGCTTTCAGTATTTCCTTATATATATATATATATATATATATATATATATATATATATATATATATATATATATATCCGATATAAATAGTTTGTACCCACTAATTATAGCGATTCGGCACAAAATTTATAAAAATGTTATAAAATCGATAACCATCGATGGGCTAAATAAAGTCCAGCAATTTACATTTTTCTTTCAGGAAACAACAAAATGGCTTTTCTTTCGTCAAACAACAGACAGGAAGGAAGTGAAAATAAAAATCAAATATCCGGATGTCAAACTGTTATAGACCAGTGACTCCCAACATATAAAGTTGAAATATAACTTATAAGTGACCATCAAAAAGTTTACCTAACCACTACAGAAATGTTTTTAATTGTGAAGCGTAATATATTCAAGAAACTACAGAGATAAGCTTAAAGAAATGTCATTACTTTTAGAAAAATAGAAAGTTCAAAGAAATACGAGTAATCCATTAATTTTAATAGATAGCAAAAATTTACTTAATAGTACAGCAAAAGTAACGAATGTAACAACTTTGACACTTTACCGTTTGGGTATAAGGAATAAATAAAATTGAATAAAAAGAAAAATTATTTACTTACAAACTCCATCTCATTGAGGATGAGTGCTCCAACTCCAGGTCAGTGCGTTTTCGTGTTTACGTGTCTTCGCGTTTGCGTGGTTTCGCGTTTCCGTGTTTTCGCGGTTGCGTGGTTGCGCGTTTTCGTGTTTTCGCGTTTGCGTGTTTATACCTGTGGCTGTGTCTCTGTTTGTGCTTGTGTGGGACGAGAGAGACGAGAGAAGCGAGGGAATAGCATTAGGTCCCCTTATTGGAATACAAAAAATTCACAATGCCAACTCCAAGGCGGAACCCAACGCCAACTGCAAGGCCGAGCTTGAGCTCAGCCTCAAGATTAAAATACGAAATTAAGTCATTTAAAATTCCCAAGGCCGAGCCCAACGCCAACTCCATTTCCTTGTCAAATTAAAATATGAAAGCATTTATTTATTCAAAACTATCCCTATTCACAAACACACTAGCGAATGTTTCCTTTCAAACTCTGGTAAGAGGGCTTCCCTAAATATCGATACCAAAATGTAAATCACATTTTCCTTTTTAAACTCCAATTTTAATCTGATCAACAACAACGGTGTAGAAAATACAAAAAAAATTCGTAAACCTTTAAATCTACGTAACTGATGAAAGAAAACGTTACAATAGATAAGCTTCTCCCATCATTAATGTATTATTACATCCAATTACAAGAATCTATATACCATTCAAAATGTTCGGTATTAACAAATAATTTATAAATTCGAAATTTATCGGCAAATCTTGATAAAATCATGGATACATGAAAAAATGATTCCACAAATGTGGCAACCGTCAATGTATGATACGGCGATAAGCAATTGTGGAGTGTAACATAGAGAAAAAAAGGAACGTGAATAATAGAGCGACTTCTTTCAGAGCTGCGGTGCGATGATTTATTAAACGATTTCGCGAAAATTACGCGATAAATATAGAATTTACGAGTATATATACAAGGGTGATCCTGGATTAAAGTTAATTTCAAAGTTAAATGGTTCTTGGCTTAGTTGAGTCAAGCTCTTCAAGGTCAAGTTTATAGAAATCTAACAACTCATGGCAACAAGGATTGGTTGTTATTCTAAAAGTAGGTCAAAATTAAATAGTTCTTGTATTGACGTATCTGTGTGTATTTGCTCCGTTTTGAGTGGTTATCTGCCGGAAGCACCTATTACAAATTCGTGTGTGCGCGCGCGCGCGTGTGTGTGTGTGTGGTGCGTGCGTGCGTGCGTGCGTGCGTGCGTACGTGCGTGCGTGCGTGCGTGCGTGCGTGCGTGTGTGTGTGACCACGAGACATCTAAAAACTATAAATTGACATTTGTAGAGGTGTCATATTACAATTCTTAGAAATCCAAACAGCTCTTGGAAACGGGAGCGGGAGAGACTTGAAAGTCAAATTTTTGGAAATAGCAAAATAAGCATTCCTAATCAATGACTGGCATTGTGCATACACGGGCATTTGACAAGTTGAAATTTAGACTCATGTCACTCATTTTTCTTGTATAATCCGAAGTGTGGTGTGTTGAAATCAGTGAATTAGCAACTTGTAAACATGGAATTATTAGGGTTAAATCACTTATTCCAAACCTTTTAAAAATGTGTGAAACCTTGAGATATCTAAAAAGTATAACGTGATAGATGAGCTGTAATAAGTATGGTGAACGTAAAGTGATGGAAACAGCTAATCTTAAATGTATATTACTTCAGCGCTTTTATGGATACTTCAAAGAAGAAACCCGCATTGAAGAATTTAAGACGTTAGTAGTTCAGCGGCAGCTGGATAAACAACAAACATAGCATTTTGTTTTTAATAGTAGTTAAACAACCCCACCATATGCAAATTACGTATGCTTTAACTATATGCACTTCTTAATCAGTGTTTAATCGTAGTGCAATTCCGAGCAAGTAAAGTCGTTATCTAATTGTAATGCAAGCAGAACGAAAATAATAAAAAGCCATAATAAAATTCCTGGAACGATCAAAACATAGAAGTTCGCCGTTATATATGGACACTAATTTGACAATGCGTTGTTGTTGCTGTCAAAATAGTGATGATAGTAGTAGTAATCAAAATGATGAGAAACAAGGTCAAGGTTATTCTTCTAACACTGATTGGTCATCGTTTCAGCAGAAAGATGCAGTGTACAAATAAGCAGCTAAGGAAAACTTGATTGGTTGTGTTTATTATAAACTCTCGAATTATGCTCATCATGCAAAACATGTAGAAATTGGATACAGTACAAACCTTAACCTTGTACCTGTAGTGCGTGTAAGGTGCGGCAACTGTGAGCAAAGCAATAATGTGGTGTTATACATAAACGAGTGGAATAAACCTTTACGATGGCATTCATATGTTGAATTCAATTCTTTCGATTTCAAGAAATTGAAAACCAAATTGATTGGTCAAATGTAAACTAAGATGAAGATATAGTCTATGATCAGCATCAAGAATCTCTATTTACCAATCTTGGAATTTTCTACAATTAGGAATTGATTAAAGAATATGATCGAATTTTGAAAACTGTTAATGAGCAAACTACAACTGCTGTTCCTGCACATTCAATGTTCACAGTGTAGATGAATTATTCAATTTAAAGGATATAATAAGGTATCGATTGGAATTTCTTGAATCCTACAAGCTAGCATCTTTCTATGAAAAATGTATACAACAAATTGTTAACTAACGCCGTTTTCTTGAGAAAGATTGATGATGTTATAAATGCAAAGTATAATATTAGTTCACATGACACTGTATGCTTAATGGAAATATTGTATTATCGTCCTGCTCACCTAATCTATAGTATTTACTAAATAAAGAAGTCTTAATATAATAACTGTAATTTTCTTTTTGTCTCGATAAAGAAAACACGTTTATAGAAAATGTGTGCCTATAGCATGAGAATTTTCTAGAACCCACCTATGATTGTATACTGTAAAAGTGCTGAAAACCTTATAATTTGGGGTATTCAGGTTCAATTGGGCTGGTTGAGATGTTGAAATACTCGCTGTACAGAAACAAAATTTGCATATTATTGCACTTATGAGCATTATAATCCTTTATACTAACATTTTATTTTATGTTAAGGGTACTAATAATATATTTAAATGTTTTTCCAATTATTTTCCTAATATAGTTCATCATGTTTCTTTTTAGCATCTTTGAATTCTTGAAGGGTTGAAGGATCCTACGAATACTTTACTACAAATAATAAAAGTAAAAAGAGAAATGAAACATTTTTATTCCGACATTTGGTTACATACAAACATCCCCAAGAATGCTTTCAAAACTATCCAATAACATTAAAAATAAATTCACTGCTAATACCGGTAAAACAGAAATTAAAAAAAGAAAGAATGGACTCAAAGACTATTTAATAGCACTAAAAATAAATACAGTGCTAATAAATCATGTTTTACATCTTCCTTATATTTTGTCGCCCATTTTTCCCAAAAAACTATTAACTTTAGCCAATTCGCTAGATACACTGCTAAACATCCGACTGCATAAAGCATATTGTGCATGTTGCTTATATTATATTTTGTTGTATATTTTCCAAAAAATTATATTAACCTCAGCCAATTCAATTGTTAGCTGTCTCACTTTTTCCGCTACTGATATCTCACTGTAGTTATTTAGAATGTTTTGAATTCACCTCATACTTTCTTTCTTGAGCTGTTGAAGTGTTGAAGTTTGAGGCCGTGATACATGCCCCTCTTACCTAATCACATCCAAATTTTTGCCTCCTGTGGTGGTACAGTTGCTGCAGGTGTAACGCTAGAAAAATAATAATTGAGAAAATTAGTAATGTATCTATCAATTCAATTATTATAAAAAACTTTAAATTATGTAAAATGTACTCACTTTTCAAAAAATCCTACGAAATTTCCATTATAGAGTAGGTGGTACTGCCGGTTTTAATACATGTGCTCGAAAAAATAATAATTGATTAAATTAGTAATGTATCTATCCATAAGTAAATTATTATGAAAAACCTTAAATCATGTATGGTGTACTTACTTTTCCACGAATTTACAGACATCTTCCTCGACATCGTCATGAGTTGATATATATTCCTGTTGTCTATCAATCGGATGCATCGGGAGCGGCTCTAATGAATGCTGCTGCACCAAAACGTTATTCAAAATATTGGCTTTTTTGTTGAGTGATCATTTTTTTGGGCGTTACTCCAATAAAGCCATTCTTCTTTTAGATATACCTGCGTAACTAATGATAGAAAGTCTAAGACTATGTGTAAGTAAATCTGTTAACGTTAACAAAATTTCTAACAGGTGGAAGTGGAAGCGGTCTAACTGTGTGGACATATGAGGAGTGTATGCTTACCGAAATAAGCGGGCTGCCAAGCTGGCTACAGTGGAAATGGGCGTGGTCGATATAAGGAGTAAAATGATTGGAAAGTAGTTTCAAACACCTTACACTTACCATAAATCTACAAGTCACAATGCTCAGCCCGGGGAAAATTATCTCTAAGCGCCACCACAATCTTAAATTTTGCTAAAATAGATAGTCTTAAGAGGGATGGTAAATTAATTCTATCTGACTGTGAAAGACCGGATTGTAGCCTACTCAGTAAAACCATTCACCATTCAAATTTAATCACACTTCAAAATAAATTGATCCAAAGGCTTAAGAAAAATTCTAAAATACACGAGTCGTCGTAAACTTATTGAACACACCCTGTAGAAATGAAAGTTCCCAAAGTCGTAAGACGTTAATTTGAACACTTTTTAAGTATCCTTCGTATACCTGTAAATTTATATTTCTGTAATAATAGTTTGTATTAAATAAATATTCCCAATTTAGAAAATTCTAAATAAAATATACGAAATCGGTGTAACAATGAATCTCAAAAAAAATGTTCATTAATTGGTGAATAGTTCAAACATAGAGCGGTTAGTGCTTGTATCATCAATAATATCGTTATATTTCATTACTACTTTATCCTTAAAATCGTATTTAGACATTCACTAATAGGTTTAAACTTTAGTACTTCATAACTGTAATTTATGTTGAATAAAAGAAAATAATAAGTACTTTATTAGTAGTGTTCTGCATTAATATTTCAAAGCTAAAATGAATGTTGTGATCTATCTGGCTCATTACGCAATTTCCAATCGATCCTTAAATTCGAAAATATGCAAATATGCAAAGACTAATTTCACTTATCACAAGTTGTAACCAGTTAGGCATAGAATTGACATAAATAAACGAAACAAATTTGAACAGTGGATATATATTGACAAATTCCGCATGTAAATATGTATAACGACGTGGTTTAAAAAAACCTCTACCAAACACATAAACACGTTAGGACTAAGATTACCCAATCCCTAAAACTAAAAACAACAAAATAACTAAAGTTCGATTACCTTTTTTTTTCTTTGGATCAACTGTAATTAATGCTACAACAACAAAAAAATGTACTTGTTTTAATTCAATAAAATTAAAATCTAACTCTTACGTATTACATTAATTAATCTTTTTTCGGTGCGGAAGTTGTAGTCCATATGATCTGTTTCGGTAATATCTTTTTTTTAATTTTTAGATACGCTATGCTCAAAACACAAGAGATAGCCGTATATTCGCCCTACACACTCGGCTGTAATACTCACTAACGCAGTGTCTATGGTTTATTCACTCGCATACCGGGTATAGGGGCTCTTTAGCCTAACTCACATCAGCTTATACTCTAATGTTTGCCCTTCAAAACGTTTACCACAATGGAAAAATGGTTACTTCCATACACACATTAAAGTTCTTATTTGCTTTCATACAATCAATTTGGTATTGCTAATGATTGTACACATCCAATGTCAATTATGATCACCAATAACTTAACTAAGCTTTACAAACTTTTCTTTCGGTAGCATAAATGGTTACCTTCGGTTCTCTTTATAATAATATTAGGTCACGCGTCCCACAATTGAACACTAACAACAAAATATTTGCTGTGTTAACTGCTAATCTGCCTAAGCATTTCTTATTTATTGAAGAAAATCACTAATGCTTTCCTTCAACTCACAATACATTACATTATTTATTTGTGAATGTCTATACGATTTATCTCCTTATCGGTTAATGCAGTCGCTTTACATGTGCTACTAAAACTATAATTTTCACAAATAAACTTCAACACTAACCATTGTGATGGTTATAACGCGCGCGGCCCTTACTCAGAGTAAAACCGCTAATCAACTAACCAACCCCTCAAATTTGAGCACTCGTTTATATACCTTCTGCCCGCCATATTGCCAATACGTCACAATAAATTCGCGCTAAGATCAAAATTCACATCACAACTGAGTATTTCGTGCGTTTCTTTGCCGCGTCGGAGGTTCCAACGTGAAAGAAGACACTAACGATGCAAAATAAACGTAGCCATCTTGAATTACTTTGTAAATTCACTAAAAACTTTCCAAAGAAGTCATCAATTGCAATTACATTCACTCTGTAGATTAACCAGGTTATCCCTCAACTTTCTATGCAAGTCTCGCATGTGAGCGAATTTTATTTCCGCACAATTTACCGAACTCCCTCACATTCTATCAACTTCATTCTTGAACGTGCATTCAATTATCCTATTGCACCATATTACAAAAACTTCTACAAACAAAAATATGCATCCATATTCCTTACTGCACGTTAATAAAATATCAATATATGATAAACTCACTCACTCATACGTCTACAACCATTTCTTTTGGTCCAAAAAGATCAGTAGTTTTACCAGTGCCGTATCAATAAGAATTTACTCAAAACATTATTTCTCAATCAAATTGAACGTTTTCAACACAAAGATCTTTCTACAGCATTCAAATATTCCTTCAAACGATAACCAATGACTCACTAAATACCAGTGGCGTATCAATTACACCAACTTACATTACGCATACACCAAAAATCTTTTTGCGCTAATTCACTTCAGCTACATTCAAAACACGTCACATACGTTATCAAAATAGTACACATACACGGTGCATCAAAATAACCTTACAGGTGATAATCACAGTAAAACGTTAGTAAAGGTCATTGAAAAAATTATGGATGATGTTATATAATTTCATCTTGCTTCAATCTACAGAAAACTATCATAATTAGATCTTAACTCCAAATGCGTAAATTCATCTATGTTTATGATTCCTTTTCAAGTGATTAAGGTGTGGAAATAAAGAGTTTTAAGTGCAGAAGGGAAACTTATACATAAATTGCGTCTTCAGCATTTTTAAGTTAATCATTTTTCTAAAAATATATAAATCAAAGGAACTTTTCATTCAAATATATGAATCGCCTGTAATGCGTTTAAATTTTTAACAGTGATTTCAATCACAATAAATTTTCATAAAGCTACTGATAAAGAGATTTAAAGTGAGGGCTAAAGTATCTTATAAATAAAAACAAGGCACTTTGGTCAATTATAAATAGTAAATTCGGAATAGTCCTAAATCTTAATGAATTAATAATTGTAGTGAAGTTGCGGACATTTATGCATGCCATTGATTTTAATACGTTTATTTTTCCTTTACAAAGTAAAAAACATTTTCAAGAGAGGTGCATTAATTCTAAAACAAAAATTCTAAATGACATTTGCAAGTCTTCATGTTCACATGCTTGTATAAAGGTAACTACAGATTCCCTTCATGCAGTTTTTACGTAAAGTACTATCAATCAGAGGTATTCTTAGAAATAAAATTTTCAAGGCCACTTAGGGATATCTTAACTGGTGTGATTTTTCTCTCTCTCACGCGAGCGCGTGTGTGTGCGCGTGTGAGTGTGCGCTTGTGGGCGTGCGTGGGTGAGTGCATGCGAAAGGTTACTGTTTACATGGTTGGGATAGTATACCGGGGCTACGACTTGGCGGCGTATTCATATTGATTTTTTGGGTCCTCCACAAGCTTCAAAATCCTTAGTTGGCTGTCAAGTAAAAGTGAACTTTCTGATGTGGCAGGTCTGAGTGGCGTGATTAACCTTCATATGGAAGTTAATACAATATATTCCGAATCAGAAGAAAACCTATAATGATATTAGTGAAACACCAAAAGGCTCACACGAGGAAACTGTCAACATCAATTTCCCCTTCACAACTAACCTGTGGACAAAAACATTAACTAACTCAGACGCAGGGCCGGTATTTGAGGCCGGGGTGCAAGCGATACCTTGGCGCCTCTCTCCTTGTTAGGTTTCTATAGGAGTTCAATTGAATGACAATCCAACCCCAGTAAAATAACGCTTTCATTCAAAATGTCATTAGTTATCGGTATACCGAATGACATTTTGAATAAAGGCTTTATCTTAATGCAGCGTATTATTGAAATATCAGGCTTTTTAAGACTTGAAAAACAAAGAATATTAATCACTGTTTAGATATCTTAAAGTACATAAAAACGTCTCCTATTCTGACTACTCTCCTTGCAATATCCCTGTCGTCCATTGTGTAACAATAAATAGGGCTTATTTTTATTACTTCACCCTCAGAGCTATGCTTGTCAAGCTTAACTATCTAAAGACCACTACGCAGTCACGACTAAATAACCTTTTTCCAGTAAAAACTTCAAATGAAATGGTGAAAGTGTTTTCAACAATGTATGACCTCCGTGCATAAACCACATATAAACTTCTGTCTACCTAAGTAAATCTGTAACTACATTAAACACACACACACACACACACGCACGCACACGCACACGCTCACGCACACGCACACGCACACGCACACGCACACGCACACGCACACGCACACGCACACGCACACGCACACGCACACGCACACGCACACGCACACGCACACGCACACGCACACGCACACGCACACGCACACGAACACGCACACGCACCGCCACCGCCCACGCACACGCACAGCACACGCACTCGCACACGCACACGCACGCACACGCACGCACACCCACACACACACACACACACACACACACACACACACACACACACACACACACACACACACACACACACAGACAGACACTACACACAGACGCAAACACACACACACACACACACACACACACACACACACACACACACACACGCGCGCACACACACACACACACACACACAGACAGACACAAACACACATACACATACACACAGACGCAAACACACACACACACACACACACACACACACACACACACACACACACACACACACACACACACACACACACACACACACACACACAAAATAAGGCTAACGGGGATATGAATATTCTACAACAACCTCAGTTGACAAGCGTAATAGGAACAGCTATATGGCAGTAAAGTATAGCCGATAAAGAACGAAGTTTCGGAAATCCCGCCCCGATCAAAGCAGGCAGTGCTGGTGAATTTCGTCTCAGGCAGTGGATGGCTCGGCGCTCGCTTTCCTCCCCAGGTATATTTCAAAGATGCCGTCAATCCTTAGGAAGAAGAATTGAAAAATGCATTCAAGTACAAGGACAACAATTTGACCATCTTCTAAAAATTTAATGTTTTTTTTAATCACTGCCCTTCATTGTTGCTAGTAAAATTTAATTGTTGAAGTGTTATGTCATTGTTTTTGCAAATAAGTTACTTTGGCGCTTTTGGATAATTTGCATGCATCGGATGCATTTTTCTCGTAAATCGTTGGTCCTAGCGACTTCAATAAGGTATACCTTTCTGAAGAAGAAAAGATGGGAAAACAAATTTGTCTAGTCGAAAATGACATACAGTGTATGGCAAAAAATTTAGGACCGATTCAAACAAGATGGAAACCTGTATGTGGCGCCCTCTATCAGTAATAAAAGAACTAAGGTAATATTTGAATTCTGCGTTATAAAAAGCCCCTGTATACAAAATTTCGTCCGCTTATTACATCAGTGTAAAAAGATATTAAAAAAAAACAAAAAAATAATTCAACTTCAACACCCTATATCTTTTAAAAGAAGGCGTTGCGGACCTAAGTTCATAGGAACTTTTTTCTTATTTTAGTGTCCTCTATCGCGTGGTACTATGCATGGCATATATATATATATATATATATATATATATATATATATATATATATATATATATATATATATATATGTGTACAGGGTCCGCCTTTGGGAGCTGATCCTATGAGTATCTGCTAAAACAAACTTACTATAATTTTGAAAATTTGGTGACAGGGTAATGATGTTAGGGCTAACTCATCTAAAATATTTTCACGTTCATACCACTTCCGGCTATACCGGAAGTCGGTACTTAATCGCTTAATTTAAATAAAACACCCCGTATATTAATACATTTTTGGATTTTATGCCGAATTTTAAGGTAAGTTTGTTAAATAAACTAGATACGAAATTTCAGTCGTTTAAAAAAAAACATTTTTCTAAAAAAAATTGACAGATGCGGTCTTAGTAATAACTCGTTAATTGTTCTGTTCCTGTCAAACAATTTGAATAAAACTTTGAGGTGTTGTAGGCAAAGGTTTATTGCAACAGTCTGCAAAAAATGACATTTGTATTTTTCATAAAAATAAAATTATGAATGTCTAAACTGGACTATCAAAAATGCAAGTTACTCAAAAAAATCAAATGGAAACCCCTATTTTTTATTACTCAGATCGATTTAACGTCAAAAATTAAGGTAAGTTTGTTTAAAACTTTATTTGTCTAAACGTAACAGTTTCATACTTATTATCAAAAAAGTCCCAATTTTAAAATTTGTGATAAAAATGAGCTACATACTTAAATCTAGTATTCCTTGTTCGTGGTCACCATGGAAACCAAATAATTGAGAATTGAAATAAAGAAAAATATTTGAATAAGTTACCGCATTTTTTTCAAATTAAAAATACAACATAAGTGTAAAAATTTAATACTTTATGAGTAAATCGAAAAAAACTACTTTTTACTGCGGAGGTAATACATACTTATCAGTGCATCATTACACGATAAAGATACTTATTTATTTTGTTTTTCTTTTGTAGTCAATAATTTAATACAATTGTTGACAGTTTGTGTTTTTCTTGATGAAATGGCTCGACTTGAATATTCTAATACAGATTATTTGAATTTAATTTTACTTCACGGATAATGTCATAGAGTTGTAAAACGAACAGTAAGAACATTCATCGAACGCTATCCTGAGCGCCTCCGACCATCAGCAGATACAATAAGACGCGTGGTTCAAAATTTGGAACAGTTTGGCACATTTAAACACTCTGCGCCTCGCAAAAATACTGCTATTGATAACGAACAGAATGAAGTTATAACTTTAGGATATTTCCGTGCCTTGTAATTCCATAAACGACGCGAAAACAGATATTGGCTTAACACCAACAACTATCAGAAGAATTCTTAAGAAACATAAGTTTAGACCATACTGTTTACAATTAGTTCAACATTTGAAAGAAGCGGATTTCTTGAAACGTATCGAATTTTGTGAAAAAATTTTGCTCAAAATACAAGAAATTCCTAATTTTTTGATTAATATCATATGGACGGACGAATCTAAATTTATGAAAAATGGCATGTTTAATCGCCGAAACTCGCATTACTGAAATAACGAAAATAGTAATCCAATTTGGGAATGCCATTTTCAGGACATTTGGAATTTTAACGTATTTTGTGCTATTCGGAATAACGAAATCTTTGACGTGTATTTTTACAACGAAAATTTGAGAGGTTTAAAATAGTTGATTGTTGCTGTTTATGATTACAAATTTAATTTCTAGGAGAAAATTATCTTCAGATATTAAACAGTCGAATTCAACCCCGATTAAATCTAGACAGGCAAAATTTATGGTACCAACAAGACGGAGCGTCCCCTCACAACACCAACGCTGTTTCCATGAAACTTTATGAAATTTTTGAAGATCGTTGGTTTGCCAATAATGGTCCCTTTCTATGGCCACCTAGGTCACCTGATCTTACGCCAATGGATTTTTGTCTTTGGGGTCGAATTAAAAATATTGTTTATGCTACACCATTAACGACTAATGAAGATTGCATTGCAAGAGTGCAAAATGCCTTCAATTCTCTTTCTCCACAAGAAATTCAAAGGGCTACAAGTGAAGACGTTATAAGATGGGTTCAACAATGTCTTGCGTCTAACGGGCAACATTTTGAACGTTTATTGTAAATTAATTTACATTTGATCACGAGCAAGAAATACTAAATAAGCGACTTTATCGTGTAAGAATGCACTGATAAGTATGTAGTTACTACCTCCGCAGTAAAAAGTAGTTTTTTTCGATTTACTCATAAAGTATGAAATTTTTACACTTATGTTGTATATCGAATTTGAAAAAAATGACTTTTGAATCACAAAATTATCAATTTTTATCATTTTTTGCAGTAACTTTTTCAAATGCTTTTCTTTATTTCAATTCTCAATTATTTGATTTCCATGGTGACCACGAACAAGGAATACTAGATTTAAGTATGTAGCTCATTTTTATCACAAATTTTAAAATTTGGACTTTTTTGATAATAGGTATGAAACTGTTACGTTTAGACAAATAAAGTTTTAAACAAACTTACCTTAATTTTTGACGTTAAATCGATCTGAGTAATAAAAAATAGGGGTTTCCATTTGATTTTTTTGAGTAACTTGCATTTTTTGATAGTCCAGTTTAGACATTCATAATTTTATTTTTATGAAAAATACAAATGTCATTTTTTGCAGATTGTTGCAATAAACCTTTGCCTACAACACCTCAAAGTTTTATTCAAATTGTTTGACAGGAACAGAACAATTAACGAGTTATTACTAAGACGGTATCTGTCAATTTTTTTAGAAAAATGTTTTTTTTAAAACGACTGAAATTTCGTATCTAGTTTATTTAACAAACGTACCTTAAAATTCGACATAGAATCCAAAAATGTATTAATATACGGCGTGTTCCATTTAAAATAAGCGACTAAGTAGCGACTTCCGGTATAACCGGAAGTGGTACGAACGTGAAAATATATTAGATGAGTTAGCTCTAATATCATTACCCTGTCACCAAATTTTCAAAATTATAGTAAGGTTGGTTTAGCAGATACTCATAGGGTCAGCTCCCAAAGACGGACCCTGTATATATATATATATATATATATATATATATATATATATATATATATATATATATATATATCTGTATATTTGGTTCGTCCCGTTCGACGGGTGATGATGATAGTATAGCTATTAAAATGTGTTCGGTGTTTTTTTAATTTTTGTGTGGTACGTGAGTTTGTTACAGATCCTGCGACAGTGCCAGTGTTTATAGCAAAATGTAAAGGCGCCTCTTTTAAAGATAAGGTAAGATTTTTTGTAGGAAACCTGAGATAAGACAAAAATAAGACTATATAATGTACATTTTATATAAGCGAGAATATTAATAATTCATCCATCTTTTCGAAATACCCGTTGGTAACGCAATATCGAAAGAAGCATGTGATTGCCACATCAGATTTTTTTGTTAAATATCTTGTGTATGCTAGTGTTAGGAAGTAAGGTAAGGTGCGTAAAAGAAGGAGCGGTGACTACCAGCAATAACAAGCCTTCTAGTTCAGGTTCGCAACAAGTAGACTTGCTTTGGACCAGTGTCTCTTTCTCTTGTGTTAATTTCGTCTGTACCTGGCGGCAACCGTTTTTCTGTAGGTTGTGCGCTCCCTTTTTTTTAATAGGGCACATCTGGCTAGTACACGTCGGTCAATGTAAATATTTGTTTAATCTTTTTGTTTGCTAGTAATTTGATTTGCGCAGCGCGTGGAGGCAATACTCACACAGAGTAAACGGAAATGAAAATCGAACCCAATTTTTCATGAATCTTACTATTACTTACTATTAATCCACGAACTCGGTTTCAAGTCCTGTAATATAATTATACTTATGGAACTTTATAATGGTATAATCAAGTTAAAATACTATTAAAGAAATATTGTGTAATTTAGTTACGAAACGTCATTTTTTGACATAGATTTTAATTATCAATACTGGTTCGTTATAACGCAAGTGCTAAAATGAAATCTTATTTTGTCACTAGTGGTAAAACAAGATTTTAACTTTTAAAAGGCGCATTGTAAATAAATGTTAACGATATTTTTTTCGAAATTCGGTAGATGTGTTTCTTTTGTTTTCAAAAGATTCTTCTACATAACTTTCAGCAACAACTTTGGGTTTCTCGTATCTGACAGTAAGGCGACCGATGACCATCGGAAAGCATGACTCGTATATAATTTTGGATTTTGCCAGCAAATAAATGTTGCGATTCTTTTCTATATATCAGCAACAGTGTTGATGGCAACTGGTTGAATAATATACTTTCCGTGTTTGTACCCAAAAAAAAAAACGATTATTCTGTACAGGATTTAGGGTTGTATATGTTTTCGAATTATTGCTACCAGATTAATTCCAGCAACATCACTTTTGGTTATTGTAAAAATTTCTGAAATCTTGGTTTCTGTGTTCGGAAAACTTTTTATAATACAAGAAACGTCATCGGTGAGAAGATTTAGGAGGTCGTTGTTCCGCCAATCCTCTGCTATTCCAGATATAAAAATTACCTACAAACACCAATAAGTGTTTTAATCATCTTCTATTAAAAACCTACTAAAACATACTTACATCCACATTTTTATTAACAGCAACATCGAATGTTGACTCCATATGGTCGAGAGCTGCAATACTTTTAATTTGCACGAAAAATAGGCAGGAACAAGTTTGTCTGATACCGTGCTTTCAATATTCATTTTCTTCAAATCATACCATTGTTGTAAATTATTCTAAACTGTTTCATACGCTGCTTTAGACCACTAATAATATGTTTCTTATCTCAAGTATTAATCTTTAATCTTATTCAATTTGCATTCCCTCCAGTAGTTATTGTTATTCATTAATGAATAACTTTAAGAATATTTTAGGAACTTTATTAAGCTTAATAATTTGTTTTAAGATTGTTATCTAATCAATATTTACGTTATTATTAGAATATAAACCTAATACATTTAGTTTATCAGCAGTAAATAATTATTGTTCTATATTTTATGTTATACATTTGACTGTTTTCAAAAAATTCTGCCGGTCTGTGAAGGTTAAAAATATAGGTATGGAAATTTGCATTGAAGAACAAATAAGGAAATTGATCAACAAGTTGTGTATGCAATTATGTATCAACAGTATTGAAGTTACAATATGTAAAGCAACGAAACCGGGTGATAGTTGGGTTGGGGAGGGTTACAGAGTTCAACTAAATGGATATACGAGAATGAAGGGGGAAACACAATTATATCTGTTTGTGAAAGTGGCTCCTTCCAATTTGGTGTATAGAAAATATATGAATGTTGAGTACGTATATCAACGTGAGATTTACTTTTACGGTAAGGTAATACCAGAGATGACAGCAATGCAAGTGGAGATAGGTACAAAAGAGGTATTCCAACCGTTTCCAAAGCATTACATATCTTCAGTAGATTGTCTACCAGAAGTTATTGTAATGGAAGATATGGGTGTGCGAAATTTTGTAACCGGAAATCATAAACAAGTGTTAAATTACGAAACGGCTTTAATAGTGATGAAAACACTTGGAAAATTTCATGCACTATCTTTTGCAATGAAAATTAATAAACCAGAAACATACAATGAAATAAAATCTAACTGTAGAGAAAATTTCTTTACTGCTCCAGCTGTGTGTGATATGGTGATAGCACTAGTAACCAATCTGTCTCATCAACTACTTAGTTTTGAATCTTGTGATTCATTCATTAAAGAACCATTACAAAAATTTGTTGAAAACTTACCATCTTTTTTAACAACTATCGTACTTCCTGAAGGAGCTGAACCTTACGATGTCATGTGTCATGGTGATACACAAATTAGAAATATGATGTTTAAATATGGAGTAAAACGGGTAAATATCGTTAACTTCAATAAGATACAATGTTTATTTTTAGGGTGGCTTAAAATCACAAATACCTGCAGAACTGTGCTTGATCGACATGCAACTTTTACGCATAAGTTCACCAGCTCTAGATCTACTTTGCCTGCTATTCGTATGCACACACAAAGAGTTTAGACGTTTAAATTATACAAATTTGATTAAAGAATATCACAAGAGTTTCTCAGCATTTTTAAAAGAACTTGGTGGTGATGCGGAGGAGTTGTTTCCTTTTAGCATTTTACAATACCATTTAAAAAAATTTGCACCTTTCGGACTGTACTTTGCTATATGGGTAGTTGCATTAAATCTAAAATCTGTGGACGAAGTTCCAAATCATGAGAATTTGTCTGAAGAATCGCTTTTAAATAATTATACTACAATTACTGACAAAATATATTTTACTAGAATCAAAGACATAATTATTGACATGATTGACTACGAGTATGCATTTGTTTATTGATGTTTAAACAGCATATCACGTATTGTGCTTTTATTTTTAAAAATACAAGTATTTACTAACATACCACAGGCATCTAATTTTTACTTTCCTACATTAATATACACCGTGTCTCTTGAATTTCTGGACATAGGGAATTCCCATGTTAAAATAAACTATTGTAAATATTGGCTCCTCTAATTATTTTACAGTAAAATGTCAAATGTAAAACTTCTTAAGGAAAAAAGGCTGCTTCTTATGTTACAATTGCATTTACATTTGGTTCATCCGTTTTCGAGAAAATTGGGAAAAACTTAAGGGCTTTTTCGTAACCGGTAACGTTAATAAGCCATGTAAGTGTCAGGATAAATACAATAAGGAGCACAAATAAAATAAGTCTGTTATAAACAAGAAGATGATATTCTAAATAAACAAATTAATTATGAAAATTGGAATTTGCCGGTTTTGATAACTAGCCGACTACAAATTTCTGATATTTCTAAGTGAATTGCCAGAGTAATGCCATTCAATAAATTTTACTTTTTCTTCAATGGTGTAATAATTCATTTTTATAAACAAATTTTTCTTTAAAAAGTAATAATCTGTTCCAAATAAAGTTTTAATGATGAATGAATTGTTTTTGAACAATGAATGATTTACAATGACAATTAATAATTATTGTTAGCATTGCCTGTCTAAAGCAAAGCAACCTTGACCAGTTACGAAAAAGCCCTTAAGTTTTTCCTAAATTTCTCGAAAACGGATGAACCAAATGTAAATGCAATTGTAACATAAGAAGCAGCCTTTTTTCCTTAAGAAGTTTTACATTTGACATTTTACTGTAAAATAATTAGAGGAGCCAATATTTACAATAGTTTATTTTAACATGGGAATTCCCTATGTCCAGAAATTCAAGAGACACTGTGTATGTATGTATATATATATATATATATATATATATATATATATATATATATATATATATATATATATATATATATACAGGGCTTTTCACGATGAGCATTAATTAGACGTTTCTGGCAAACCATACAACAGATCAACCTGAAAATTTGACAGTATGCATAAATTAATATGATCTATACGCCTAAAATACTTTAGATGTTGCGGCATTGCCGCTTCTACTATAAAGTAGCGACTACTTTGATTTTTCAAATGGAATACCCTATATATAATATCATATTATGATTTCCTATTACTTCATGCACCATTTCCCTATACCTATCTATTACCGTTTAAGAGATATAAATTAATTTCGATTTTTTTTTTACAGAACATGTACTTCTATAAACGCTGATAATCTTTAACTCTCTGGTACTAAGACGATCAAATTCAAAATGGAGTGGAGTGATACCATGAGGATCTTCACTTCGAGTCATATTTCTATTTGACTCATACAGGGTGTTTAAAAAATGCAGGTACTTTGTTCACATAAAGAAAGGAGTGGAAGTAAATTTTTTCAAATGGAACACCATGTATATTTACACATTTTTGAGCTCTACATACAATTTTAGATTGACTTTAATCAGATAATGCTATTTCAATTTCAAACCGTTTTCGAAATAAACTGTTTCAAATAGAAACTGACGTGGTTTCCTTGTATTCATCACTTATTTTTGAGATTTAACATCTATTTTATACTACGTAATACAATTTCTTTTCCATTTAGTTTATCAACAGTCTTAAATCAGCCAATTCGAAATTGATATGTACCTCAGAAAAAGTTACAATTTGTATGCTTTGAGGTATTGAGTGTCTCTACCGTACAACATTGCAAATGAATATTTTTTAATAGTGTGCTTTGGAAAAATAAATGACACAATTTTGAAACGTCAAACTTTTGATGGTAGTTTTGACTGATTGTGATACTAATTATAATAGAAAAATGTCAAGATTAGGTTACGGTAATGAAGATTTCTTGAATTTATTAATTATTCATGGTGAGTGCAATTTGAATTGTAAGTAGAACATGCCGAGTATTTCATGAAAGATATCAACTTCCGAAGCCGAATAATAATGTGATAAATCGACTACTATAAAACTGTAGGTTGAAGGGAACCTTCGTCCAAAAATCATTCGTAAAAAGCCTGAAGTGGATGATGATGACAATGGCATAACAGTTTTGGGATTTTTTAATGCATTTCCAAATGCTTCTCTACACGAGGCTGAAAGGAAGATAGGTATACCCTACGTGACAATTTATCGCATTCTTAATAAGCACAAATGGCATCCCTATAAATTCTACTGTGTCCAACATTTGAAAGAGACTGATTTGCCTCGTAGACTGAAATTCTTTGAATGGTTACTTGTCAAGACTCAAGAGGATGAACATTTCCTTGACAATATCATACGGACAGATGAGGCAAAGTTTACAAAAAATAGTATTTTCAACAGACACAAGTCATTATTGGGCGCCAGAAAATCCTCATGTCGTTCGCCAAAGGGGTTTTCCAGAAAGATGGCAATTTAATATATTTTTTGCCATAAAGAATGAGTCAATTTTTTATATCGAGTTTTATGATGATAATTTGAATGCAACAAAATATAAAGATTTACTGAGAAATGGAATTCAAATGATTTTAAATAATAGGCCAGGAAGAGAACGTGTATGGTACCAAATGGATGGTGCTTCACCCCATAATTCTCTTTCAGTAGGCGAAGCTTTAACTGAAATCTTTGAAGACAGATGGATTGGTAATAATGGACCTTTTCGTTGACCTCCTAGAACACCAGATGACAATCCAATGGATAATTTTGTGTGGGGTTTCATTAAAAATATAGTTTACTCCAACCCAGTAACAACGATGGAAGATATGAAATCGAGAGTTAGAACTGCTTCGAATAGTTTAACTCCAGACTTAATCATAAGCGCTACACATGAAAATTGTTTAAGTAGAGGTGGAGATGTGTTTGAACATATTCTGAAAAACACTGATAATTGAATTAACTTACTAATCCATGAAATTATTTTCAGTTCGTGTGTCAGCGTTAATAAAACTATTGATTGAAGAGAAGTTTCATTTGATGGTTGAAGAGTATTTTAATAATTATTTATTCATTGTATTATCTGTGACTGATGAAGGAACATCGAACGGAATCTGTTAAATTTAAAAAATAAGTGATGAATACAAGGAAACCACGTCAGTTTCTGTTTGAAACAGTTTATCTCGAAAACAGTTCGAAATCGAAATAGCATTATCTGATTAAATTCAATCTAAATTTGGTTGGAGAACTCAAAGATGTGTAAATCTACAGGGTGTTCCATTTGAAAAAATTGACTTCCACTTCTTTTTTCATGTGAACAAGGTATCTGCATTTTTTAAAGCCCATGTATGAGGCAAATAAAAATATGACTCGAAGTGAAGATCCACATGGTATCACTCCACTCCATTTCGAATTTGATCGTCTTAGTACCAGAGAGTTCAAGATTATCAGCGTTTATAGAAGTACGTTTTGTAAAAAAAAATTGAAATTAATTTTTATCTCTTAAACGGTAATAGATAGGTATAGGGAAATAGTACATGAAGTTGTTGACAAAGTAATAGGAAATCATAATATGATATTATATACAGGGTGTTCCATTTGAAAAATCAAAGTAGTCGCTACTTTATAGTAAAATCGGCAACGCCGCAACATCTAAAATATTTTAGGCGTGTATATCATATTAATTTATGCATCTATCAAATTTTCAGGTTGATCCGTTGTCTGGTTTGCCAGAAACGTCTAATTAACGCTCATCGTGAAAAGCCCCGTATATACACACATATATATATATATATATATATATATATATATATATATATATATATATATATATATAATACATCATGCAATCATTCTGGAATGCCGTACATTAAAGTACTGCACTTAAAATCATTACGGCGTCTTGCTGCGTTGCATGTCCACTTAATGTAACAAAGCAAATCATTTTGGCATCTCAGATTAGAATATACATACTGTTGTTGTTGAAAATATATAGGCGTCAATGCATTCTAGTTAATAGTTTGTGAGCAATCGTTTTGACGTCTGCTTCCATATTATCCAAGAATTGTATGTATGTTTTCACAACCAACTACACGATAATTTTTGCGTCTTAGTTTAAAATATACACAATGTTGATGTTGCAAACATATTGACATCTGTATATTGCAATTAATAGTTTGTGTCCAATCAGTTTCAGCCGATCATTTTGACGTCTTAGTTTAAAATGTACATATTGTTATTATTGCAGCATATGAGCGTCAAGGTGTTTTTTATTCAAGGGATACATTCCTTGCAATCAGTTTGACGTCTATTTTATGTTAACTAAAGCAATTCCCATTGCTAACGTAAGTTTTCGTTTCTTCTTAAATATATATGAGCAAGTTTTGCAAAATAATGAAAATAACTGTATCTGAAAATAGAACACAGGTGAGGTATTATATAGTTAAAGCGCTATCGATAAATTTTTTTAATTTACTTTATATTAGCCTCACAAACCTCAAAAAACTGTAAGGATTATTAAATTTTATATTTTTCCTATTATACATATAGTATCACGATAGTAGACACAGAGATACACGCATGAAGTGGTGCATCGCGGACCCAATTCGTAGCCTTTTCGCATTACAAAGAGATAAAGCATACAGGAAGTCAAATTTATACAACATTTACAGCGCGCGCTGTTTTATTTTAAGTTTTAATATTCATTCAACAAATACTTATTTTTATTGAATAGCAATGGAATGGTGCTTTATTTATCGTCCTAGGAAAATGTGGAATAATGGTTTCTACTGGCATGTCTGCACAGTGTTGTTGAAATGAGTACTTGTAAGTAAGATGTACGATATCTAACACGTCTTAACAAGATTTGCCCTATTTTAATTTTACAAATCCCGATTTTTATCATAGTAAATAAAACAGGAGGTTAAAATAAGTAACAAATAAATTCGGCCACAAAGGTGGGTTGGATTCACTAAATGTAGGTTAAAAAAAAAACGAACTCTGTTGTACTAAATTTTGTTTTATCATGAATATTTGTTTTATACCGTTTCAGAAAATACATGAAATAAAGTGTACGCAGTGAATCAAGGTTTATTAATAAATTTCACACCAAAAACACTCAGTTCATATTTCGAAGCACAAAATGACACTTACTGGAAATAAATTGTGAAAAATCTAAAAAAATTCTAGCGGACGGTCATAAAAACAAAGTTTTCACATATTCGGATATTATTTATAGGCACAAAAGAACATAAAAATTAAAAAGGTTGCAGTCTTGATTCCCTTTTCTTTGCATTTGACATTACTTCACCTTGTTTACAGTATTACGTGATTATGATATTAATACATAATAATAAACAGATTTTGATATTATATCTGCCTCATCTTCTTTATACGGGAAAGAAATGCGTAATATATTAGAAAACAATTATTCTAACACATTATTAAAATCATCAACACCAAACATATAAGATAAAACGCATTACGCATACGTATAATCTTGGAGGGATCTGGGGGATCTAACTCACTCTGCATTCTTTTACTCACTGCGCGTCTCTCGCACACTGACTACGGAATGTTCCCGCAGCAGCATTCCGTTACTATACGTTGTGCGCTCTCTTATCTACTATAGCATTAACAGTGACGGGTTTTGGTGCATTACACTATTACCAAAGGTTACACTCGTACAGGATAGATATCACTTTCGAAGGGATACTTTTATTAAATTTGTCCAACATTTTCATAAAACCAAAAAGATTAATGGTCTCCGTAGAGTTTGTATATCATCTCCATGTAAATTGCGCTTTTGTTAACAATTATCAACAATCAATGTGATGCATTGTTCTTCGTAAGTTGTTTTGAAACAAATTCTTATATAAATCATATGCGTAATTTAGTAAGTAGCCTACCATTTTATATACAATTATTGGGCCTTCCGCCTCTTATAGTTCTGTTATTGAGTTTAGTATTGATTGTTATAAGTAAGTTTTGATTCGCGCAGTAATCTACCTTTCAATAAAGTCAATACAACATTGAGAGTTATTTAAATAGTTCAAAATGTAAAAGAGATACATTTATCAAGTGTGGGTAAGATACTGGAAAGCAATGAATAATAGATGCGTGCTAGAAGTTCTGAGTTTGGTAGAATCAGCGTATTTCAGCCACTTTAATAATCAAACAAACAATTCGATGAATTTATGTCCTTCACTTTTTTAGTTATTTTACAAATTGTAATATGTTCACAACCCAAAAAAAGTATCTGGTTCGAACCCGTTTCTGGTGTGGGCGTTTTGTAAGTATAGTGGGTTAGGTTTGTAGAGCAATCGTGACTAAAACCTCACCTTTTTGTCTAAAATCTTTCTTTAATTTGGTTAAACCCCTTTTAAATGAGCAAACGTTATTTAAAAACTCAATTCTCCAAAATTAACATTTCTTCTGTTTTATTCAATGATTAATAAATGTTCAAATGCAATGTGGGCCTAGACTATTAGTCCAGTCATTGAAGGTAAAATACGGCGATACAGTATAATTTTGCAAACAGCACCGGTTTTGCAATTTTCTTTTAATTACCTTCTACTTCAAAGTTAACCCTGTGCCAGGGGTTGATTTTTATTTTTTAGGGGTAAAAACTGCCCCTATTCGAAAATAATTTTGGAATTTTAGATTCGAGCGTGTAATTGATTGAGATCATCTTTAAATAAGTTGATTGAATGTCAGTTGACACTAAGGGACATCATTTATGATTTATTAGACAGTTTTAGCCCCTTAAGAATCCACCCCCTAGAATAATTATAATAAAAAAATATATCTTCGAAACGTTCTTTAGCAATTTGGAATGATTAAACATCACCGATTTGCATGAAAATTTGGATTTAGGTTCTACTTACCCTCTACTTCAAATATGAATCTGTGCCTTTGGTTGGTTACAATCGTTTAGGAGAAAAAACTACCCCTGTTTGCAAATAATTATAAAACTGTAGATTCAAGCTTGTAATCGAAATCTTCTTGAAATGACTTAGATAAACATCAAATGACATTGTGATTGATAAATTATGATGAATTGAAAACTTTCAGCTCTTAAAAACCACCCCCTATGACAGTAATCATTAAAATATAATATTGAAATACGTTATTCAGAAACTTGTAATGATTTAATCATGTAGTGATATTAAATTAAGGTTTCTTTACTGTTTTAATTTTTTACCATTTATTTCAAAGTTTCAACCCTTATAAAAACCACCCCTTGCAAAAAAAATCGAAAAATTATGGTGAAAAGTTTTTTTAGTTCAAAATATAATACAATCTCTTCATTATTTAAAATGTAATGTATTTATTTTATTAAGCTCTAAAAAAACCCTACAGATTAAAATTTGCAATCAATAATACGAAAAATAAGAATTTTATTTTTATATGGATTGTAATTATTTTGATTTTATTACAAAATTTATTTTAATATAACAAACATAAATAATCAAAAACACTATTCACTCTCATCTTCCTTTTCCTCTTCGTTGTCATTTCTTTCCACGCCCGCCTCATCCCCGTCTCCCTCCTCGCCCTCCTCTTGGTCCAGAATTGGAGCACTATTTTAACAATTGTCCCCGTTGCATGTTATACATGTCGAATTGCACAAAGGTCCTGCTCTTCGGCAAAATTACAAAATGCTCTTTTCACTTCAAGTTCAAATTTTTTCAACACTAAGTACTTTAAACCGGTTCAACTTCTCGAGCATATTACAAGTACATAAACAAAATTAATTATAAAGTGGTAACGATTATTTTAAATTGGGGTGGTAATTAGGGGGTGATTTTCATATTTTTTTGTCACCGAAATAAATAGGGACCAACTTTATTTTCGTCATAACTCGCTTAGTTTTGATGCTAGACACTTTCATAAAAAAATAAAAGTGCTTCAAAAAGGGTTCTACAAAATTTCCCCAAAAAATACATTGTGTTTTGGTTATTTCACGTTAAAACTTATTTAATAATAATTTTGGCGTTGGACGAATTAAAAACAACCTTCAATAAGCTGTTACTCCGTTTGTATTGGGTCTGTGGACACCATAATCCAATAATTCCTTTTGTTTTTTTAAATGGGACATTTTTAGTAAGAATATTTTTTTTTATAAAATACTTTCTTTTCAAGTTATTCGCGAAAAACTGTCATGAGAACTGGTTGAAAAGTATTGACTTTCAGAAAAAACCTTATAGATCAAAAGTTGCTTAGAATTAGTCAATCTATCCACGTCCGCACTCATTTCTCATTTTCAATGAAATATCTTTCACCCACGAGAAGGGGTGGCATCCAGCCCCAGGGTAAAAGCTACCCCCGGTACAGGGTCAACTTTAAAGTTGAGGGTAGGTAGAACCGAAATCCAAATTCGGTGCTGTGGGGCTAAATTATGCGGGAAAATGGTCATTGACTAGACTATTTGGAATATCAATAAAATAACCATTTTCACTTTTATTTGAATTAAATATATGACAAATATACCGGGTGCCAATCTGTCAACCACATATTTTTTGGGACAAAATAAGGGGACTTTTCTTATGTCACTTTTCATTTGAACGCTTCCTTTTCGATATACAGCGTGTCAAACTTCACTTTTTAAAGTGTATTTGTTTATTACCTCTGGTGTGTTTTAAGATATCGTTTTCAAATTTGGTAAAAATCTCACTCTTTTCTAAGTGCACCTTCTGTGTGATTTTAAGTAAAAATTCAAAGAACTAATAGAAAAATAAGAGGGGTGTGGTAACCTTTAACCCCCCATTTTTTCTGACGAACGCCTATGAACGTGGCATCCATTTTTTGTAGTAGTTTGATGATTTATCTAAATTTTGGTTCTTGTAAACTTTTGATTTGATGCTTTCTTTATGACATACTTTTAGTTATTCGACTAATTTTTTTATTTTATTAATCAGAATAAATTCATAATAATAACTAAAAACAATCAATTGTGCTAATAATTATAATACGAAGTTGGATGCAAATAATTAAATTAAATGTTCGATGTGTCCACCGCCTGGCTCTTTTTATAACTGAAAACCGAATATTTTGGAAAATTCTAGGTTTCAATCCAAATACCTCTGCAGCTTCTGCGATGCCATCCCTCAATTGATTTTGATTTATTATGCAAAATAAATTTAAAAATATGCTTATCTTAAAGGTAGTAACAATATCTGTCAATTACTTCTCTTGTGTTTCAGCTTTATTTGCAACGGTTTCAAAGATATGTGAGTTTGAAAATTCGGCTCATTTTTAGTTTTTTCTAAATAACTACGAAAGTTGGCAACACTGATCAAAACTCAAAACGTCATATGATTGGTCTTGAAATTCTACCCAATATTGCTAATTTAACCGACTCTGTAACTGTTATAATAACAAAGTTAACCATAGAAGCTTAGTTAAAAATAAATCCATAATAATGGCTTCAAACGATCAGTTGAGTTAATAATTCGATACTATGTCGCATACAAAAAATTTAATGTTCGATGCGTCCACAACCTTCGTGATTGCACCTTTTTATTTTTTTAAATAATTGAAAACCTAATATTTTTTTATACGTCTTGTCAAATGTTTGTCAAATTAATCACTAATAAAACAGGTGTAGCAATACCAAAGATGCGTAGAAATTTGACAAATCAGAAATGTATCCAAAATACAAAAAGCAACATGCGATACCACGTCTGCGATGTTCCGAAAAGACAAAGTTCAAGCTTTTAAAATGTTTGAAAAAACCTGCATTAGATCGCATGGTTGAAATGTTCCAAGATAAAACCTGCACCCCAGACAAATTATTTGAACGCGGAATAAATTTTCTCCTGGAGGTACACAATGCTCCAAAATTGGAAAAAAATATCGATAATTTCTGGTAAGGATTAATAATAACATTATCACGGTTTGATATAATTCTGCCTTAGATATACACATTTTATAAAATCGACAGGGCTCAATAGACTGATTCATCTGGCGTCGCTGCGGCCTTCTGGTGAAGTAGCAAGGAAGCACATCCAACGAGTCTACTACCAGGTAGGTAAAGATTTGGTTAAGAAAAAAAGATCTAGAACCTAAACCCGGTTTACTTTCAGGTACAAACTTGGCCCGGGAAGAAGTTAGAAAGAGACGAATCGTCACAGGAAGAGAGCGAAAGAGACGTAGAAGAAGAGGACTAATAACTAACTACACTATTTTATAAATGTCCTTCAATAATAATCATACCGTAGCGAAATTCAATTAACTGCATTGAGTCGCGTTATTGTATACATTGAGCACGCGCTCTCCCATCTCTGCGCTATATATCAAAAACGGCTAATGGCACGAAACAAATTTAAGTTTAACAATCTTGTAGTGAATTTTACTAGCTACAACTTTTATAATAGCTTTTAATGGCGAGTAATTCTTAAAAAACTTAAAATCGTGATCTTTGACCTCAGATATCTCAAAATGCTCCAGTGATTTTTTTGGTTGGGGTTTCTATAATGACAAAATTAAGATCTGTGCAAAAGCTCACTATTCCAAAATCCGCAGGAAAATCCTAATGTGACTAGAGTAAAACCTATTTTTTATATTGGTGCACGCACAAATGTCTACATAATCTTTAAAACACTTAAAAAGTGTAGCACCGTCGAAAATTCGATATCGACTTTCCACGAAAATAATATTTTTCGCGTGTGCTTCGTGAATAATAAAGTAAGACATGTCTTATACGTATCCGTAAACCAGATACTTTTAATCGTTTAATATTCGTAAGCTACCCTTATCCTCAGAGAAGCGAGCCCGAAATACGTTTTAAAAGTAGAGAAACAGTTGAAATAAGAGTAATAATGAATCTCAACTGTTAATAATAAGTAAATTTTGCATTGAACTATGCCAACTGGTACCGTTTGGCTAAATACTGGGTATCCCAAGCAAAACTACTCATAGAAAACAACCGTGATAGTTAGCTACCTATGACAAAACTGCAAAACACATCAACCATCGATTGACAGAAGCCATATTTTCAGGACTCACTGGTACACCCTCTTATATCCCCCACCCTACAAAATCACACTCAGAAAATTTCAGATCATGCAATAGACAATACGAAACGTACCTATTTGTATTTTTAATTTTTTACATTTATATTTAAGAACAATTCATTTTATTATTTTCTGGAAGAGTAAATAGAATGGGTACCAGTGAACTCTTAAAATCTTTGGTCTCCCGCTCATTAGGAACCATCGGTAATTAGTTTTACAGTTCACCCCCAAGTGTCACCTTGACAATTATTTAAAGTGCATGAGGTAGCTAATCTTGCTTGGAACACGCAGAATATATATAAATATATATATATATATATATATATATATATATATATATATATATATATATATATATATATATATATATATATATATATATGACTTAAGAATGATTTAGAAAATAAGGTAGTTGTGAGTTCATAATGATGTTAAATAACATCAATTGTATACCTAGGTAGAATGACGTCAAAAGACTGTAGACCGTAAATATGAAATAACTTCAAATTAAATAAGAACAAATATTAGAAATTGGTTTTACAGTGTTGCCATTTAAAGACGTCTCAATGATTGTAAATGTACGGGATAAATACAATAAAAATATATTTAGAAATAGCGCTGAGATAGCAAAGTGCTGAACTAATTTGTACACAATTTTACGTATTACACGATTTTGCCGTCAACAAGTTTTTCAAAAATCTCAACGTAGGACTATGGAATGGGACCCATACTTAGAATGAGTATTATAGGGTGCTATTGGAATCGTTTGCTGCCAGCGGTGCTTCTCTAACAGTAGAACAGAGACACCATAAAAGAGGCGTATAGATTTATAAACATGTCCCTAGGGGCGATGTTACAGCGTGGTTAGGTCAATACTTCAGATATCCCCCGAAGATAACCGATTCCACCCGAACATTGACGAGCGCGCTTACGCACAAGACCCTAGGGTAGCTGCGTACTTGTTTCTCGAGTGTTTCGCTCTTTAAAGTGTAACTGTCATCGAGTGAGCATTTTTATAATGTATTCTCCTGTTTGTGAGCCAACATCAGCGGATATTAGAGATTTTACTGACTTGTTAATACACTATTACAACATAACCGTTCAAGATAATGATGAAAGCGATGACGTGGTTGAGCTGAATGTATTTCACATTCAAGGTGATGGTGATGGTTCACAGAAGAGAAAGAAGTGCGATGAGGTAGGGGAGAAGGGCGAGTCTCAAAATCACGATGATGATGACGCCGAATCACGGTTCAAGAAGAAGAAGAAAGCCGATAAAGCATGTTATTAAATAATAATGTTGTATTGTTGTTTATAATAATAATAATAATAATAATATTAAAATAATAATATTTTCAAACGTTAAGCTTTCCTTCAATTTTGTTAATAAACTTGTTTTTTTTCCTAACGGTGCTCCACCGTCTTGATTCATGTTTGCAGATTTACGAGTTTTCGCTTTAGCGTGTTTTCATTTTGCGTGTTTTCGTTTGTGTGTTTCCGTATTGGCGTGTTTTCGTTTTACGCGTTTTCGCATTTGTATGTCTTCGAGTTTGCGTATATTTGTGTTAGCGTATTTTCGTGATAGCGTTTTTCGTTTGTGTGTTTTTGTGTTAGCGTGTTTTCGCTTTAGCGTGCTTTCGTATTTGCGTGTTTTTGTGTTAGTGTGTTTTTGCGTTTGCGTGTTTTCGCTTTTGCGTGTTGTGTGTGTGTAGTGTGTTGTGTGGTTTGGTGTTTGGTGTGTGTGTGTGTGTGTGTGTGTGTGTGGTGTGTGAGTGTGTGTGTGTGATGTGTGAGTGTGTGAGTGTGTGAGTGTGTGAGTGTGTGTGAGTGTGTGTAGTGTGTGTGGTGGTGTGTGTGTGTGTGTGTGAGTGGTGTGTGAGTGTGTGTGAGTGTGTGTGAGTGTGTGAGTGTGTGTGTGAGTGTGTGAGGTGTGAGGTGTGTGTGTGTGTGTGTGTGGTGTGTGTGTGTGTGTGTGTGTGTGTGTGTGTGGTGTGTGTGTGTGTGTGTGTGTGTGTGTGTGTGTGTGTGTGCGTGTGTGTGTGTGTGTGTGTGTGTGTGTGAGTGTGTGTGTGTGTGCGTGGTGCGTGTGCGTGTGTGTGCGTGTGTGTGTGTCGTGTGTGTGTGTGTGTGTGTGTGCGTGTGTGCGTGTGTTGTGCGTTGTGCGTGTGTGTGTGTGCGTGTGCGTGTGTGCGTGTGTCGTGTGTGCGTGTGCGTGTGTCGTGTGTGCGTGTGTCGTGTGTGCGTGTGTGCGTGTGTACGTGTGTGCGTGTGTGTCGTGTGTCGTGTGGTGCGTGTGGGCGTATGTGCGTTGTGCGTGTCGTGTGCGTTGTGCGTGTGTGCGTGTGTGCGTGTGTGGTGTCGCGTGCGCGTGCGCGTGCGCATGCGGTGCGTGTGTGTGTGTGTTTGTGTGTGTGTGTGTGTGTGTGTGTGTGTGAGCGTGTGCGTGTGTGTGTGTGCGTACGTGTGTGTGTATACGTGCGTGCGTACGTGCGAGCGTGCGTACGTCTGAGCGTGCGTGCGTGCGATCGTGCGTACGTGCGTGCGTGCGAGCATGCGTGCGTGCGTACGGGCGTGCGTACGGGGGTGCGTACGTGCGTACGGGCGTGCATACGTGCGAGCGTGCGTACGTGCGTCCGTGCGTGCGTGTTTTCGTTTGATCCTCGTGCTAAAGCAGTGCTTGTCGATTGTATGTAGTTGTAGGCACTATTGTGTTGACTAAAAGCTATCATTGGAAACGCTGCTTGCTATGCCCATCCCGTGGAGTTATGTTTAATTAGCTTTTTGACAAATGTACTTATTTATGATAAAGTCAGACTTGCATGTAAAATAATATAGAGGTGAAACTAGCTAGCTAATGTGTTTTGCTGCTTCACGTATCACAGTATTGAAGATTCTGTTTATGTATTAGAAAACGTACTACAGTCTCGAAACAGAATGCAGATAAAAATTGAAGGAAATGAATACGGTACAACTTCTGCGAACGAACTGAAAGATTTAAAGCGTGTGCAGCATTTCCAGAGCCGTGTTGACACAAGTTAATTTAGGGCTAACCTCATGCCCATGTAATAATAATAATAGTGTCTGATAAAAGCTACTTTTATAGGTTGTTATAGTTAATTACCTTGCAGTATTCTATCTCCTAAAATATTTTTGTTAACTGAAGTGATAAAGTTAAATGTAATCACTTATTTTAAATTTGATAGTTTAGATACGATTTCCAGTGCTTTGAATGTAACTTTAATGGTATATTAATTATACAATGGCCCAATTACGTTTCACTTAATTACATCAAAAAAGGAAAATTATCAAATAACCTAAAATTCTTTGCAAACTTACAAATAAAGTTTAGTTCTCATTTGCAGTATGAGCTTTTAAATCAGCTTAGTATAAGTACCAGTGCAGCGTGCCGTAACATATTTATTACACTATTGCAATAAACCATTACGTTTTACACTAAATATCAAGCAGAAAGTGTACCCTTTTTGAATAAACGTAAAACATACATATGTGTCACTGAACGTTTACCACTTTTGTAAAATTATATTAACATTTAGTTTTTCTAAGCTACTTCTAACTAGACTACTTGATTTAACTAGGATAATCGATAGTCAATTATTATTATTTTTGCTTCCTTTAGTTATTTTGGTAAACAAAAGAAGATAGCCTTGAAGAGATATCTAAAGATTGCATTTGAGAATTAACCGCTTTATACTTGCAACCTTAAGCCGGATGTACTATGCTCAATGACTCCGTTGTTATTGAAATTGTTTACCTGCCTGTACCTTTACATCTTCGTATTCATACTTCATAATAACAGTAAAAGATAAAAGCAACTTAAACTTTTAGGCATTTTGTGTAAAGTAATTTCATCATAAGAATGATTAATCACACAAAACTTTCCTCTTAATTATTAATTGAATTAATTTCTACATTTTAGTTTCCATTTGATACATTCCAAGCTTGACTCAGAAGTTTTATTTTTAGTATTAAAATTACTATAGCAGTTTATGTAAAGTACCTACTCTATCTGTCGTAAAATCCGGTTTAAGATATAACTTTACTGAATTGTTTTATTCAAATTCATGGAAAAAATCTGTGTTATGCTCCGTAATTAAACATAACTAGTGCATTACCCAAACTTCACGTTATTAAACAATAAGTTGTTATTACATTAGTGAAAAGAAATACATTTCTGTACGACAGATTTTTTTAAGATAACATGAAAATAATAGTAACTAGATATTTGATGAAGTATATTTCAATATAATCTAGGGTCCGTCAGGTAGCCCATAGGAGAAATACAGTTAAAGAACTGTTAGATACGGTAATGTAAAACTACCTAACACCGATGATATTATCATGCCTAACACCATAACTGAAAGTGCTAACACGTTAACAAGAAAGCGACTTAAACTAGAATATCAACTTCATTACTTCATTTTTTAAGTATTTAGAAACCCAGCGTATTAATATATTTTCCGAATTTGTAAATTGTGATACACAGTGTTAATTACATTTACGGAATCAAAAGCGGCAGCATCACGAATTGATAACACATCGATAACATAAAAAGATTTAGATATGTCTAAGTTTACATTTCATTTTATACATTCATAAAGTATTTATGCTATACACGAAAAAAACAATGTTATTAAAATTAAAATTATGCTTCTATTATTGTACAAGGGATTAAACAAGTATATAGACCAGTACTATTTTCTTACAGGTACCTGAACTGGTTTTACCACAATATGTAGGAAAAAAGACCTTAATCCTTGTGCAGTCTTTGCATAAATTCATAATAAAAACTATTTTTAAATTCGTATGAGAAAAATTATGATACAGTTTTAATAACCTTATAGTGGTGAATTTAAATTGTGTTCTACGTCAACAAAAATTGGTTTATATACTGGAATTTGCTAGATGCGCTAATAATAAAGGTCAATACAGTACAGTTACACATTTTTGTAGGAATACTGCGATTCACAGCAATTCATGTTCCTTTTAAATCTGTGGAATACAATTAAGTTGTAAAACTTAACTATTTGTTTACATAGACGTCCTCTTGGGTATTGCATTATCTTTATGAATGGATAAAAATCGATCTTTGTACAGTATAATTTAAAAATTTTAAAACAAAAATTATTAAGTAAAACAGTGTATGAATTATCATTTGCCACATCAAATTTTACAATTAAATAAATTGATTTTTAAGGCTTATTTAATTTCATACGAATAATCTATATAAGAATAGCTTACTTAAAATTGATTTATCTTGTGAATACTTTTTTTAAGTATTTACAGTGTTTAGGTCCCTTTTTCATTTTTTAGTGTTTGTTTATTATTCTACAGGAAACTTTCATTACGAAATCTTACCTAAAATTTAGTTGTCTCTAATAAACGTTTTTTGAATTTTTTTTGATTAACTTAATGGTTTTGAAATATTCATAAAGTATATTTTAGCGCCTTCTATAAAGTACCCTTGTTTGTGAAAACAATACACGCATTTGCACATGCACAGGTACACGCACACAGACACTCTCACGCACCATACGCACAACAGGTACACAACACACACACACACACACACACAAGTTGAAAAGGTTTAAATGGTTTCAAAAACACTGCAAACGGTTAAATCCGTTGAAGACTGCGTTCATTTGTATTACGAGAACAACACATCGCGCTTCGTGTATAAGAAAGTAAAGACCACGAAATAAGATTATTTAACATATCGTACGTAATAAGGAGCTCTATTACAAAGGCCATAAAATTTAGTTTTCTAACGCAATCCATCCATAAAGACTTTCAAGATATGGTCCAATTATAAAAATTATAAAATAAATCAGCTAGTAAATACAGATTTACAAACATGGTAAACGAAATGGTAACCATTAATCTAACATCTTAAAGTTAATGTTTTCCTCAACGGAAATACTCTATAAAAAAATCTATTTAATATGATCGAAACAGTATGTTGTGTCCAATACCAAAACATCATAAAATGTAGTTTTGATTATCACAACTCTATGTCCAGTCCTTTTCCCAACCAGTTTAGTCTGTAAATAAAGGTATTCAATGTGGCAAGCGCAATATAGTGTTCAATACCAAAAAAAAGTTTTTGTCTTTCACAATATAACCAAACTTCGGGGCCTGATAACCTATGTATCAGTAGGTGCTATACATTAAGCTTCAAAAGTATAAGACGTTCTTAGACCGAGATAGCGTGCGTACGAAAAACAAATTTTTCAAAGCTATAAATTCTTACAAGGATTTTGTAACAACTATTATGAATAAAAATATGCCTTTTATTTCTACGTTTTCTTAAACGAAATTGATGCATATTTCAAAGCTTTGATATATATTGGTCCAAATGCACGTAGTCGCCGCAAATTCAATTCTTGGGTATCGATCTAACGCGTTTGCATTGGTGCTTAAATAACTATTTTGACAACTCTTAGTCGAGATGCACGTGTTCGCCGAGAAGGCATAAAATCCACTTCTTGGACATGTAATCTGCTTGGACGTTTTCCCTACGAAATTTGTTCATAAATAAAGAGTTTGACACATATTAGTCAAAATACACGTAATAACAAAAGTGCACAAAATTCACTTCTTGGGTATAAAGCTAACGTGTTTGGACGTTTTTCCAAAGAAATTGGTCCATAAATTACGAATTTGACACCTCTTATCCAATATTCATGGGGTCACGGAAAATGTATTGAAATAACGTCTTAGGCAACGATAAAATGCTTAGTGGTTTTTCCAACAAAAGTGCTACATAAATAAGGATTTGTACATCTCTTGGTGAAAATCCATGTGTTCAAAGAAAACGCATTCAATCCACTTATTGGGCATCAATGAAATACTTAGGGGTGTTTTCTCGACGAAATTGGTGCAAAAATAGCGATTTCCACATCGCTTAGCTAAAATGCATGTGACCGCAAAAAATGCATCAAATTTACGTATTGGCCATTGATGCAATGCTTTGACACCTTTTCTCAACGTAACTGATGCATGAAGAGCGAATTCGACATCTATTGGCCAAAATCTAAATGGTCATGGAAAATGCATAAAATGTACTTATTGGCCTACAATGAATCTTTTGAGACCTATTCCCAACGAAATTGGTGCATAAACAACGATTTGGAATCTATTGGTCAAAATACATATGGTCACGGAAAATGCATGAACTTTACTTATTCGACATCGAGCTGAAATATTGCGACATTTCCCCAAAGAAATTGATGTATAAAATACGATTTTGACATCTCTTATCCACTATTCATAAGCTCTCAGAAAATGTATTAAAATAACGTATTAGGTAACGATACAATGCTTAGGGTGGTTTTTCCAACAAAATTGCTACATAAATAAGGATTTTGACATCTCCTGGTAAAAATCCACGTGTTCAAAGAAAATGCATAAAATGCACTTAATGAACAACGATGCAATACTTTGGAATATTTTTCCAACGAAATTGATGCGTAAATAACGATTTGGACATATATTGGGCAAAATCCATATGGTCACGGAAAATGAATGAACTTAATCCACATCAAGTCGAAACATTGGAACGTTTTCCCAAAGAAATTGGTATTACGATTTTGACATCTATTAGCCAATATTCATAGGGTCACGGAAAATGCATTAAAATAACATATTGGGCAACGGTTAGGGTGGTTTTTCCAACAAAATTGCTACATAAATAATGCATTAAATACGCATATTGAACAACGATGTAATAGTTTGGTACGTTTCTCCAAGGAAATTGGTGCAAGGTAGCGATTTTCACATCGCTTAGCTAAAACGCGTGTGGTCGCGAAAAATGCATTAAATTTACTTATTGGACATCGATCCAATACTTTGGGACCTTTTCCCAATGTAGATGGTTCACGAAGAACGAATTTGATATCTATATTCGCCAAAATCTAAATAGTCAGGGAGAATGCATAAAATGTACTTATCCAAGGATTTCACACCTTGGGAATCGAATTAATGCATAATGCTTTCTAACAACATAAAACTTGTAAGTATAGTTTTTCCTATCACAACAATAAGACCAAATTTTGTATTGGTTTTAATGTGTAGTAACTAATTCAATGTACCATGTCTTGGCTTCTTAAACCATTCGGAATTAATTAAAAGGACAAACAAGGTGCCATTAAAGTTTTCTCAAGAAATAATTGTATATGAAAGCTAGTATAATTCTATCCACTGAGAGATTACAAATTACATATTACCATACACTATATAATGGCAAAACGTGTTAATAATTACAGTATTTTCCACAAATGCAAAGAACTCATATATATTCATATTTTATTGTAATAATCCTTTCCCACAAGAAAAAGTTGTTTGCTGTGTTAAATGTTACTGGCTCATGCATATTCATGTATCTCATCGTCTAAAGTGCCAATTTAACTCTGTATATATGTATATATATATATATATATATATATATATATATATATATATATATATATATAGGTAAAACAGCCAACTGGCACCAATTTATAATTGGTCCAATACTCCAATGGAGTATTTAATTCGAACTAAATACTCCAATAGTTAAAGTTTGTCCTACAAAGAAAACCAACCATCAGTTCCAACAATAAACATTTGTGAGGTCAACCAATTAATTTCGCCCACTTCCGGGTGCCTATATATATATATATATATATATATATATATATATATATATATATATATATATATATATATATATATATATATACAGGGTGTCTAGAATCCACCCACGTTCTGTGGCTATCTTTGTTATTATAAGAGATACAGAGTCCGTTTGTTAGCAAAGTTGGGTAGAATTACATGGTAATTCAAACACCGACGAGAAAATTCAATATTGTTGTCAACTTTCGAAGATATCTGAAAATAACTAAAAATCGTCCAAAATTTCAATCGACTGTATCTTTTTTAATATTCAAAATACGAAAAAGTTATGAGAGAGACTTTTAATAACTATTTTTACATAAAATGTGAAAATGCGAATAAAAAATTTTTTTAGTAATTATTTTTCGAGCTGCAACCCAAACATACTTTTTTTAAATGGCAACTGTAGGTGGTTATGGACTCATTCAATGGCTTATTTTTTCTGATTTCAAAAATGTATTGCATTGTATATTTAGTATGATCAGTTAACTCACAATTTTCAAAAAGTTGTAATTATAGTATTTACTAAACAAATGCAATGTTTGCCGTCGTGTGCTGTGACAATTGAAAACAAAACTCTGCATTGATTGACTGTCAAATAGTAGATATTGAATTATTTGTTGTAACCAGTTGTAGTTCATACTTAAATAGTGAATATTAATGGCTTATTTGTCTGAAGAAAGAAATGATATGCTTTTTTGCTATTACGTGTCTAACAGAGATGCTAATGCTGCTTCGGAATTATATGTTCAAACTTATATGGAAAGAAGACAACCCGATGTGAGATTTTTTGCCAAACTCGAATCGAATTTAAAAAATATGGGGCTTTCACTAAACCTCAAAATTATAAAATTAATGTTAACACAGAAACAGAAGGGCGTGTTTTAGCTTACGTCGAATTTAAAGCTACTACATCCCACGTTATTTTGAACCAAAACAATTTTAAGCCATATCATTTTCATATAGGAAATACATTGTGTGTTGAAGATTATCAGAAAAGATTGCGTTTTGCTACATGGTTGATTAATGAAAGTCGACCAAACAATCAATTCTCGAAAACCATTCTTTTTACATATGAAGCAAAATTTACAAACAACGGCATCTTCAGTAGAAAAAATCATATCCAATGGTCCCAAGAAAATCCTCATATTACTGTTGCGAGGAGAGATCAATATGCTTTTTCAGTGAACGTTTGTTATTGGTACCAAAATCCTTGGGCCGTTTTTTTATGAATACAATTTAAATTCCGAAAGATATCTAATTTTTCTACAAAACGAATTTGAAATTTTGGACGACCTTGCGTTGAACGTAATTCAAAATTTGAACTATTTTCAACACGACGGGGCACCAGAACACAATGGATTATCTGTGTGTAACAATTTACAGGAACGTTTTAATAATTGGATAGGAAATCGGGGTCCAATAGTTTGGCCGCCGCGATCTCCATACTTAAGCCCCCTGGACTTTTTCTTGTCGGGTGCAATTAAAGACAAATTATAACGAGTAAAACCTGATAATCTAGATTATTTAAAAAATAACATTCGTGTTGCTGTATAACAAATTAGAACCCAAAACAAAATTTTCAAACGATGCCGAATGTGTTCAAAATAATGGAGGGCATTTTGAAGCACTTCTATGATTGTGTTATCTGTTTATATTTTTTGCTGTTACTCTTCGTTGTAAGTTAAATTTATTTAGAAATGTTTTATTATGATAATGTTAGTGCAGTATTTCTTCTTGTTTCCACAAGTTTAATAGTAGAATATGAGCTTATTTTGTTATTCAAATGTTCACGGCACACTTTAATCTGTTTAATAAATATTATAATTACATCCTTTTTTGAAAATTGTCAGTTAACTGATAATACTAAACATACAAAGCAATAGATTTTTGAAATCAGAAAAAAATAATTCATCGAATGAGTCTATAGCCACCTATAGTTGCCGTTTGAAAAAATGTATGCTTGGGTTGTATCTCGAAAAATAATTACTAAAAAAATTTTTTGTTCACATTGTCTCATTTTGAGTAAAAATTGCACTAAAAAGTCTCTCTTATAACTTTTTCGTATTTTGAATATTAAAAAAGATATAGCCGATTGAAAATTTGGAAGATTTTTAGTTATTTTCCGATATCTTAGAAGGTTGGCAACAATGTTGAATTTTCTTATCGGAATTTGAATTATCATGTAATTCTGCCCAACTTTGCTAATTTAACCGACTCTGTATCTCTTATAATAACAGAGATAGCCATAGAACGTGGTTAGATCCTAGACACCCTGTATACAGGGTGGGTGTCTACTGCGTGGAAGGAGAATCGCTCCTTAACTATTAGAGATATGAAAACCAATTTTGGTGTGGTAATACACGATCATTGGATCTACATTCTAAAAATATTTAGATATATACAGGGTGATTAACAAACATATGCCAACCCAAACCTGTTTTTTTATGGAACACCCTGTATATTTTTTCACATGTCGATTCCCCGTTAAAAATAGATACTAATTGATAACAGGGTTCAAAGTCATAAAGCGGGCCCTTCTTGAGATATTGACCG
Source organism: Vesta saturnalis (assembly GCA_036346205.1). NCBI lineage: Eukaryota > Metazoa > Arthropoda > Insecta > Coleoptera > Lampyridae > Vesta > Vesta saturnalis. The sequence goes on along the minus strand of JARFJB010002483.1, from coordinate 1,762,495 downwards.
CTCGTAATAAAGGGGAACAATTGCATCTATTGTTTTGACGTTTGTATAACCATTAAAATATTGTTCTATTAGTTTGTGTGTTTTTGGTTTGTCGTTTTGTCAATTTTTGTATTAAATGAATTTTTCCGAAGAAATGGTCGATATGATCTTTATTTACGGCGAAGCTTAGACTTGCTTTGCAGAATATCCGTTTGTACTATGAACGATACCCAGAGAGAAGACGCGGAAAGAATCGTTTATGAATGTAGCTGAGACATTTATAAATTCTGGAAGTGTCAGTTATCCCAAGCGCGCAAAAACAAGCCCAAACGAAGAAATTGAGTTTCAAGTGGTGGCATCTCTTATACAAAATCCGCAAATTAGTACCAGAGAGCTAAGTATACACCTAGACCTAAATACAAAAAACAGTTCGCAGCTTTATTAAAAAAAAACAAATGCACCCTTATCATATTTAGCGATATCAAGCTTTAAGTGAAATAGATCTTCAAAATCGTGAATCTTTCTGCCAATGGGTAAAAATGAAGAACTAAATATTGTTAATAACATTCTATTTACGAAGGAGGCAACTTTTCACAATAATGGCAATATTAATACACATAATTATCATCACTATTCAGATACTAATCCACACATCTTAACAGTTATTGGTCACCAGCATCGATGGTCAGGTGATATGTGGGGTGGTCTAATCAATTTTTATGTGGGGTGGTCCTTTTTTCTTTGATTGGAGCCTTACTGGAGAAAGATATTTACAGTTCTTGGAAAATGATTTACCCGAGCTTTGGGAAGATATTGAGGAAGATAATATTCGTACGATGTGGTTTCAACGGGTTGGCGCCCCTCCACACTATGCAATCAACGTTAGGCAATATCTTGATAGAAATTATCCGATGAGGTGGATAGGACGAGGTAGTGTGCAAAACTGACCAGCCAGATTACCGGATCTTACGCCCCTTGATTTCTTCCTTTGGGGCTACGTTAAACAAAAAGTTTACCAACATCCTCCCACCACAAGCGAAGATATGAAAAATATAATTAGAGCTGCGTTTCCATCCATTTTGCCTCTAATGTTGTTGCGAGTGCAAAGTGTTTAGCTAGGCGTGGTCAACATTTTGAACATTTAATTTGAATTTATGGTTTTATTCGTTTATGTTTACTTGTTCAACTTATTATTAGGTGTAGAGAATTATTTTATTGTTTAGTTATTAATTAAGTTTTCCTATCAGTTAAAGAATTTATTTGCCATTCGTATTTTCTTATTTGCTATGGGTTTTGTTTTATTTGTTCTTCTGTACGTCAATATTTTCAAATAAAGCTTCTATATCTCAAGAAGGGTCCGTCTTATATCCATAAAACCTATTATCAATTAGTATCTACTTTTCACGGGGAATCAAATTGTGAAAAAATATACAGTGTGTTGCGGTTGAAAAACTGAGAAAAATTACATTTCGCATAAGTTAGTCATTCTGTATAGTTCTACATGTTTTCGAAAAATTTCCTAGTTTGTTTGTTAGTAGACTATTATCAATAGTTGGTGGTATAAATAGATTTACAAAATCGTGGTGACAACACTCGCATCGTTGTGCCAAAGTTAACTCTATTTTGGTACTAAAGTGACGATATCTGCAGAACGGTTAGTGATACAGATACAAATTTCTACACTTTTATTCTAAATGCAACAGTGAATTCAAAAATGCAAAAATATATAGGGTGTTCCATTAAAAAGACACAGGTTTGGGTTGAGAATTGAAATAAAGAAAAATATTTGAATAAGTTACTGCAAAAAATTATAAAAATTGATATTTTGTGATTCAAAAGTCATTTTTTTCAAATTCGATATACAACATAAGTGTAAAAATTTAATACTCTGAGTAAATCGAAAAAAAACTACATACTTATCAGTGCATTCTTACACGATAAAGTCGTTTATTTCTTGCTCGTGATCAAATGTAAATTAATTTACAATAAATGTTCAAAATGTTGCCCGTTGGACGCAAGACATTGTTGAACCCGTCTTATAACGGCTTCATTTGTAGCCCTTTAAATTTCTTGTGGAGAAAGTGAATTGAAGGCATTTTGCACTCTTGCAATGCAATCTTCTTTAGTCGTTAGTGGTGTAGCATAAACAATATTTTTAATTCGACCCCAAAGATAAAAATCCATTGGCGTAAGATCAGGTGACCATGGAAAGGGACCATTATTGTCAAACCCACGATCTTACAAAATTTCATCAAGTTTAATGGAAACAGCGTTGGTGTTGTAAGGGGGCGCACCGTCTTGTTGATACCATAAATTTTCCCTTTCTAGATTTAATCAGGGTTGAAATTAAATTTGTAATCATAAATCGCCACAATCAACTATTTTAAACCTCTCACATTTTTGTTGTAAAAATACACGTCAAAGATTTCGTTATTCCGAATAGCACAAAATACGTTAAAATTCTAAATTTCCTGAAAATGGCATTCGCGAATTGGATTGCTATTTTCGTTATTCCAGTAATGCGAGTTTCGGCGATTAAATATGCCATTTTTCGTAAATTTAGATTCGTCCGTCCATATGATATTAGTCAAAAAATTAGGAATTTCTTGTATTTTGAGCAAAATTGTTTCACAAAATTCGATACGTTTCAAGTAATCCGCTTCTTTCAAATGTTGAACTAATTGTAAACAGTATGATCTAAACTTATGTTTCTTAAGAATTCTTCTGATAGTTGTTGGTGTTAAGCCGATATCTGTTTTCGCGTCGTTTATGGAATTACAAGGATAGGCACGGCAATATCCTAAAGTTAAAACTTCATTCTGTTCGTTATCAATTGCAGTTTTTTTTGCGAGGCGCAGAGTGTTTAAACGTGCCAAACTGTTCCAAATTTTGAACCACACGTTTTATTGTATCTGCTGATGGTCGGGGACGCTCAGGATAGCGTTCGATAAATGTTCTTACTGTTCGTTTTACAACTCTATGACATTCTCCGTGAATTAAATTAAATTCAAATAATCTGTATTAGAATATTCAAGTCGAGCCATTTCATCAAGAAAAACACAAACTGTCAACAATTTTATTAAATTATTGACTACAAAAGAAAAACAAAATAAATAAGCATCTTTATCATGTAATGATGCGCTGATAAGTATATATTACCTCCGCAGTAAAAAGTATTTTTTTTCGATTTACTCATAGAGTATTAAATTTTTACACTTATGTTGTATATCGAATTTGAAAAAAAAAATCACAGAAAATTTCTATTTGGCAAAAATGACTTTTAAATCACAAAATTATCAATTTTTATAATTTTTTTCAGTAAATTATTCAAATATTTTTCTTTGCTTCAATTCTCAATTCACCAACAAGGAATACTAGATTTAAGTATGTAGCTCATTTTTATCACAAATTTTAAAAATGGGACTTTTTTGATAATAAGTATGAAACTGTTACGTTTAGGCAAATCAAGTTTTAAACAAACTTACCTTAATTTTTGACGTTAAATCGATCTGAGTAATAAAAAATAGGGGTTTCCATTTGATTTTTTTGAGTAACTTGCATTTTTGATAGTCAAGTTTAGACATTCATAATTTTATTTTTATATTTTTATGAACAATACAAATGTCATTTTTTGTAGACTGTTGCAATAAACCTTTTCCTACAACACCTCAAAGTTTTATTCAAATTGTTTGACAGGAACAGAACAATTAACGAGTTATTACTAAGACCGCATCTGTCAATTTTTTTAGAAAAATGTTTTTTTTAAACGACTGAAATTTCGTATCTAGATTATTTAACAAACTTACCTTAAAATTCGACATGGAATACAAAAATGTATTTATATACGGGGTGTTTCATTTAAAATAAGCGACTAAGTACCGACTTCCGGTATAACCGGAAGTGGTACGGACGTGAAAATATTTTAGATGAGTTAGCCCTAACATCATTACCCTGTCACCAAATTTTCAAAATTATAGTAAGTTTGGTTTAGCAGATACTCATAGGATCAGCTCCCAAAGGCGGACCCTATATATATATATATATATATATATATATATATATATATATATATATATATATATATATATATATATATATTATATATATATATATACACCGTGTCCAAGATAAGGATGCCCACTATTTTCATTGCCACTTTTCCAGCTCTACTTAATGATGTTATTCAATTTTTGGTATAACCATTCGTTTGTTAGCAACCATCATCAACTTTATTTTTTTAAATACACGAAAAAATTATTTTTGCCATATTTAAATTCTCTCCTTTATTCTGAATTCAACGATATATTTACACTTTATATTTTTGATACGTTTCGGATGAGAAAATTCATGTTCAATGTAAAACATCGAAAACGTACAGTTAAAACTAATATTCGAAACATTAGAAAACGGTAAAATTATTATAAAATTATGTTTTGTAATTTTAAATGATAGACAAATAAAAAACAAATTTATTTTAAAGGTTAATAAACTCACAAAAGATGTTCAAAAAGATTCCCGTTATTCTCTAAACATAAATAACATCTTCTAACTGTAGCATCTGAAACATTCTTCAGCATTTGAGGAGTAGTACTAGCAAACGCTTCGAGAACTAATCTTTGTAAAATTTCTTCGTTTTCAATATTGTTTCCATAAATGTAATTTTTAATGTATCCCCAAAGAAAAAAATCCAAAGGTGTTATATCTGGAGAACGGGCTGGCCACAGTACATTTGCATGAGTGCCAATACATCCTTCTGGAAATCTAACTGACAGGTATTCTCTGACAACTCTGGAATTATGTGCTGGTGCACCGTCCTACATAAACCAACAACGTTCAATTTCTTGGAAAGGCAAATCATTCAAAGCTATCTCTAATTCAGTTTGGAGTAAAATTTGGTAACGTTCAGAATTTAAGGACTCGTGGTAAATGAAAGGACGTATAATTCGAGTACCGAATATAGCAGCCCACATATTAAATCCGAAACGGTGTTGGTGTATGGCCGTTTTGTACAGACGTGGATTTACTCCTGCCCAATAATGAGCATTTCTACGACTAAAATTAAAAATTGCATTATTATTAACCATACTTTCATCGGACCATATTATTTTATTCTGAAAATAATCATTGTCTTGAGATTGACGTGTATACCGTTCGCAAAATATTCTACGTCTTTCTGGGTCACTTGGTCGAAGTCCTTGGCAAATTCTAAATGTATATGGATGTACTTTCTCCTTCTTTAGAACATAATGAGCTGTGGAATGGGCTATGCCAGTTGCCTCTTCAATTTTCCTAGTAGAAACCTCTGGATTTTCCGTTACAGCTAATAAAACAGTATTGGCTTTTTCTTCACTGCAAGGTTTTTTGCGAGATTTTACAGATTTTTTGAACGCACCATATTTTTTTAGATTAACTGCTAATGTGCGAAAAGTTCTTTTGTGAGGTTGACACCTTTCTGGATATTTGTTTAAATACATTATTTTGGCTTCAGAACAATTACGTTGACACAAAATGTAACATGTCAGTATATTAAATTTTTCATTATTTGAAAAATGTACTCCTACCATACTGTTTTTAGGTAAACACAAAATGTAATTAACTCAAAGATCACTAAACAAACGCAATACGGACAACAATCAATTATGACAGGTAGGTAAACAAAATGCAAAACCAACTTATTTTTATCAAATGCATAAGTACGACAGAAGACGTATTTTAACTGTTTAATTAATAGTATTTTCACTAAATACATACTTGTGAATTATTTTATTCCCAACAGGCATTAGAAAATGAGAAAACATTATTTTATAATAATTTTACAGTTTTCTAATGTTTCTAGTATTAGTTTTAACTGTACGTTTTCGATGTTTTACATTGAATATGTAAAAATATGGCAAACATAATTTTTTCGTGTATTTAAAAAAATAAAGTTGATGATGGTTGCTAACAAATGAAACGTTGTATCAAAAATTGAATAACAGCATTAAGTAGAGCTAGAAAAGTGGCAATGAAAATGTGCTCTTCTTCTCTTGATAGCTCTTCAAATAAGGCCAGAAAAAAATAAAAACGAAAATCAGAAAATTTAATTTTTTTCAAATATCTCAAAAACTAAAAGAGATTTTCGAGTTCTACAAAGACCATAAATACATACTTTCAAATGCGTAACTTTTGTTCCATTTAAACGATCTTCCATCTCTTACCCTATTCGAGATCCCCATAGTGGACATCCTTATCTTGCACACGGTGTATGTATACGGGGTGTCCAGAAGTAAGAAAAAAAGTTCATATAAACCCAGGTCCGGAAATGCTCCGTTTAGGCCTACAGGGTGTGAAAAAATTTTATTTTCATCGATTTTATGGCGATATTTTGCGAACAACTTAGAATATGGTCCTGAAATTTGAAGCACGGGGGTTTTGTGGTCGAGAAACTTAAATATTTTATTGATTTTGATGCAGCCTGCAGAGGGCGCCATCTACAGTGGTATGCTAAAAGTTAATTGGCCTTAACTTTTTTACCATCCGGTATATTGACGTTCCGTTTGAATTAGTTTGTTCCCTTTTCAGTTCTAAGCAAAAAAGGTATACTTGGTCGATGCCTCTGAGATCAACCGTTTTCGTGATATTGGTTGATGAACAGTTCAATTTAATTCCCTATAATGCTTAGCTAATTGGAATTAAAAATCAAAGTAACGTATGTTTGCATTTTTACTTTAACTTTGAATTTAAGAACAAAAATGAAGAAATAAATAATAAAACTAAAAAAATAAATGTTACAAAAGGTGTTCCACAAGATGACCATTTGTTTCGATACACAATCTCACTCGTTTTGATAATGAACGGCGAATCCCTGAACATATTCCCACATTATTTCTGAGGGTATCGCAGGCATCTACAGTGGTATGCTAAAAGTTAATTGGCCTTAACTTTTTTACTATCCGGTATATTGGCGTTCCGTTTGAATTAGTTTGTTCCCTTTTCAGTTCTAAGCAAAAAAAGGTATACTTGGTCGATGCCTCTCAGATCAACCGTTTTCGTGGTATTGGTTGATGAACAGTTTAATTTATTTAACCAGCTATTGAATCTCTTGCCATTTTAGCAGGCTTTGACTAAAACAAAATGACAAGTTGTTGCTTAGCTACACAAATGTATTTATGACATTTGTTGTTACTCTTGTTGATACAGCGTCCCAAATTTCAAATTAACATAAAACCGAGGAAAATAAAATTTTTTCACACCCTGTAGGTCCTACACGAAGCGTTTCCGGACCTGGATTTGAATGAACTTTTTTTCTTATTTTTGGGTGTAGAGTCACTACGAAAGTTTGTCCATAGAGTTTCTGGACACCCTGTATAAATAAATATATGTGTATATATGTATATATATATATATATATATATATATATATATATATATATATATATATATATATATATACGTCATAATATAGGATCATTGTTAAAGTTAAGAGAATAGATATTTTGATTCACATTTAAGATTTTTGGTGTGCACTATTTTATGAGAAATTTCAAGTTAAATTATTTTACAGCGACAACCTCCATTTATTGTTTAAGTTATACAAGTTTTCTTTAAAGTAACCTTTCGAAGCTTCATTAAGTTTTAACGTAATGACTAATGGAACTTCTCGATTTGAGCGTTTGCTATTTCGATTTTGGTAATGTCACCTTAATCTAAGATTTTAGATTATAAAGTGACTTAATTATGAAGTAAGACGGTCGTTGACTGGTTAGCTGTTTGTTTTTGCATACGATAGTTTTGCGAGTAGTCGCGATTTTTTAAGTTTTTTTATAAGACTCATCTGACCAGCCGTCGACTATCTGAATTTGCCAAAAGGTAAGCAGTTTGCTTATTTGTTTGGGAATGAGCTGTGTATTTTTGAATTTAGGAATTACATCCCGATATTGTCGTTAATAAAATTTTAGGGCTTTCTAAATTTTCGATCGCGTTTAGCTTTGTAGTGACGTATTTTTCTTTGAAATTGAATAATTAAATATCGTGTTGGTCAGTTATTTTTGTGTATTTGAGCCAATGATTTTAACGCTAAGTTTATCGAAATATTCAGTGGGTTTTCAGTTTAATTATAGCAATTTTGCGCCTTTTGTAGGAATCTTAAGATTTTATTGAAGTATCGGTGAACTTTTCGTAAATATTCTTGGAGTAGAATTTTCGGGGAGGACAGTGTTTTATTTTCAGTGATGATCATGGTTTCCTGTTATGTCATTATCAGATCCAGTTCATGACGTTTTGCCGTTATGAATGTATCTAACAGGTGGCGCCTTTTCGACATTTTCTCTTAATTTTGATGTTTTTGGAGTTGTGCAGCATTAAGTAAGAGCCCCGTCCACACTACTGAGCTACGCCGTGCGCGCACATTGCCTCTATAGGATGGTGCTCTAATAAGTGTTTGGACTGTAACAGCCTCGCCATCTTTGTGTAAGTGTTTCAACCCACGCGTTTTCTGATTCATTAGTAAACGATCCTCTTCTTCGCTTCACGTCTAACAATCCTGCTGCCGAGATTGCACAGATTAGGTAAACATTCGGACCTTTATTGCAGGTAAGTTTAGTACTGCTCTGTTTCCAGCTTTAGCACGTCTTCTTTTCTGTCTACAGAACAGATTGAAATTGGTCTCATGAAACCAAACGATTTGTTTTCCTTGTCGTCTAAGTTGGTTTAAGGTTGGAACATCCTCGGCTTGCTTAGCCTTGTTTTTAATTGGATTCATTATTATAGCTTCATTATGGACCCGTTTTACCGTAATTACTCTGCCCCCAAGGTAGTTTCCGATTGCTGTTACAGAACAGTTTTTTGGAATGTAGTTAAAATCTTACTTTTCGTTTGTATTAGGTTAAGACCATTATCATCCTCTATCCAGCTTATAATCATATCAATTTCTTCTTCTGTGAGAACTTTTGGCTTCTTCCTCCCTTTGGGTAGAAGTGCATTATCTCCGGATCTGATCCACCCGTATGCTGTTTTGTACAGCACATTCAATTGAGTGCTCAACGCTACCAAATCTTCAACTCTGCTAGCAGTAGTCACAATCCTTCGCCGATCTTGGTCGGAATGCGTCTGACATATTTTCCTCTCGATATTCCACACTGACTCGATATTTTGGCGGTAAATAGGACATTGTTCTGCATTCAAATTCTGTAACTGACGCTGGTTTTGTAAACAATTCTCATGTAACAAATGTCTACACGGCAATACTCTTGTTACTGGTTTTCCTCAATATGGGTGATCGGGAAATGGCACAGTTGTCTGTGAGCTCCATTACAAATAGTTTATAATGTTTAATTTAATGAAATGTAATTAATAACATTAAAATAACATCAATATTTGCTTTTGAAACTGCAAACTACAATGTATACAAAGTATTAAGAAAATATAACCTTACTCATTCTTTATTTGCAATAATCATGTGTTGGTTATGTTGGTTCATAACAACGAACCGATGATTTTAAATATTTTCATATTTTTCTCAAATGCAATTGAAAAATTCAAATCACACATTCTGAAATACAACTAACGAATTAACGAAATGAAATAATACTTTCTCAAATACAAGTTACCATTCTCAAATACAATTAACATCTGAAATAAAATTGGAAATGGTGCAGTACCCTGAATTGTGAAAGGAGGTGACGAACAGACAAATTTTGCTAAATTAGGTTGAGCGACAACTACTGGTGACGATATATTTGAAAATTATGTTTTTCGCAAGGATTTACAGCGACGCATTTGGTAATACAATTCAAAATCTGAACATTTTACGATCCACAAGCGTTTGGCAGACAGTCGCAAACGTTTGGATTTTAAGGGCAGTAGATCAAGTTTATTCAAAATTATAAAAGCGATGGGCTACATATACAAAATTATGTAAATCATTGCGAAAAAATAATTTTGGAAGACTGGACAAAACTAATGGCGTCAATTTCTGTTGAAAATATTCTACCATTCATTATTTCTCTGGAGGAATCAGATTCAGACATTTCTTCTGAAAATGATGAACCTAATTCAGATGTAGAAATATTAGAGATGGAATAAGGACTTGGACTTGAATACTTTTGACTCAGAATCTCTTGAAAGAATCGCAACTCACGATTCAATTGGCAGATATTAAATATTTTTAAACGATAAATCAGTGTGGTTTCTTTATTTATTTGAGTTTAGTTTTTTTTTAATATGGTTGAAAATAAATATTTTTTAGTTGCATCAAATTATTTTGAATAAATTTATGGGTAAGTAATAATACGGCGGAGCCCTACTTCTTCACTCAAAAGTGAATAGGCTCCTTCTATTATTATACAGTGATCCGTGGTTACTATTAATTTCAATTAAATTTGACAACCGTTAAATTAATTTTGACTTACAATCAGATTTGAGGTTGACGAGAACCGTCTAGCATGCTTTTGGAGTAATAATAAAACATTACAAATCTAGGGGGCAAATACAAAAAAATAGATTATACAATGGTACTAGGTTAAGGTAGCTAATTATTATAAAAAAATTGTCAGATTATTATTTTTTATGTCGTAATTATGTGAGAAAACAAAGATAACATATTTAGAAACTCGTTATATTGATTTATTGGTAAGCTTATCACAAACTGAGTTTACCACAAAAAAAAATAATTCATTATAATGGAAATAATCAAATTAGGCATAATTAATAATACTTCTATAATAATAAATGAACTAATTACATTCTAAAATATAATTTGTTTATCCTATTCTGGAATACATCATTCATAGAGCTTCTAATTTCTTCTTTCAATAATGACAGAAACGCATTTCCCACTCGCTCCAAGCAATTTTCCTTAGTTAAAGCCGTAGAATAAACAAAGTCTTTAATTCTGCCCCTAACGTAATAATCTATAAGCGTTAAAACAGGAGATCCTGCGAGCCATAAATGGGGACTGCTGTAGGCAAATCATCTATCCTTAACAATCTATCCAAATCGCTGTCTACAATACTGATAGAGTGTGGGGGTGCTCCATCATGTATATATGCCATAAATCGCTGCTTTACGTGAGGGGCAATTCTGTCGGTCAAATTTTCATGGTATCTCACTCTTTTGGAACAATAAATAAAACTAAATTAGAAAATAATTAATAACCTATAAGCATAATCAACCTGATAATGTCCCATCGTAAATATTCACATCCACAATCTGATTATTTGGTACCTACGGCTACGGCACAAAAAACATTGAAACCACAAATGTGCTGAAATCGATCTTCTCTAACCACAGTTCATTTCGATCGTTCCAATAATGGCTATTGCGCTGGTTGTACCTAACATTCAACTTAAGCCCAAATGATTTTCTTCTTCGTGTCAATATTATCTCGCACAAATTCGCCTTTCTTCCAAAATTTTCGTGTAATAAATGTTGAAGTAAATTAATTTTAAAAGGTCTGAACTGATACTTTTTCAATATTTTTTCTACACCAATGTGCTGCAGGCTAATATCTCTCACGGCACCAGTAATTGAATAATTTGGATAAACTTTAAAATACGCTAAAACATCTACGTGATTGTTTTCATCATCTACTACTGACTTCTCTTTTTTTTTCTCTTTTATTCACAAAAGCATCAATATTTTTACAATTATATAATGTTATAATAAAAATATTCCCTGTAGCTATCGCTCGGTTGGGATATCGCTCAATGAAAGTGCGAATTGTTCTTTACTAAACTAAACTTAACTAAATTCAAATAAGCTTCATTACTAAAATTAATTACCTGCGGGCATGATAAGATAGTAAGCTCATGGAGAGTATGGTCAATACCTGGCTTGTGTGGCATCTGGAAAGGAGTGAACGTTTAGTGAGCTATCAGTGTGGTTTTCGTAGTGGTCGTTCTACAATCGATATGGGCATGGCATTGGAAACGCCATTCATAACACATATTTTTGGAGTGTTCTTTGATTTGGAAAGGACGTATGACATGGTCTGGTGTTGTAGAGCTTTTGACAATTTACACCAATGTGAGGTATCGCAAAAGGATGGATAAATCTGTCAGGTTGTTTCTTGAGGAGCGTTTATTTCTGGTTCACGTGGATAATTCTCTTTCAAGAACTCATGTACTTGAGAATGGTATTCCTCAGAGCTCAGTGCTGAGCGTGATACTATTTGTCGTATCAGTGAATGGATTGGCGAGGGCGGTAAACCCAGGAGTCGGCCGTTGCCTCTAAATGGAGGACTTAGCTCCCTTTGTTGCTCGGCTCACCATCCCTAGAACAGTTAGGGATCTCTAAAACGCTGTCGATGGTATTTCACAATACGGCTTGTCAAGAGGTTTGCGTTTTTCCACAGAGAAAACAGTTTGAGTTTCTGTCTCTTACGTAGACCCCATAGGGATCGTCGAATAAAACTGTATGGTCAAGCTTGTCGCTTGTCGTCCTTAGGTTGTTTCTAGTATTAATCTTTGACAGCAGACTATCTTGGTTTGTCCACATTAAAGGTCTCGACAAGTGTTGAATGTTATAAAGTGTTTATCCTTTTTAAATTAGCGTGCACATAAAGGGCCTTTACTGATGATGTGTAAGTCTCTCGTATTACCGAAGCTCCACCATCGCTATATTATCTAATCATTAGCAAGAAAGAGCTTACTCAAGAAAATAGATGCGATTCAGCGTGTGGGGACACGATACGCCACGTGATCCTTTCGTAGGAGTCTCGTACCGAGTATGTACGTCGATTCTAGTATTTTCCCGCTGTACATAAGTCGTTATTGCTTTATAGCCTCATACATTGCAGCGATTTGTGTTGAATCACTTCATCCCAATTATCCTTCCGTAATATCGATTAATTTCATAAAATGGTGTAGTAGACCCTCTTTAACAGGACTAATGGATGTACGTGCCAGAGACTATGTGAACGCGGTTGAATATGTAATATCACTAGTTTATCAGGTCACTCTGTGAGATTCCCCCCCTGGAATCTTACTCTAATAATTTCAGATTTTGAGATGAGACGGTGGTCTGATGTGGGACCTGTCATCATGAAGGTGAAATTTCATGCGCTGTTGGGAAAAGTACATACGAGTTGTCGTTCTGTACACCGATGGCTCTAAGGTAAGTAAGTAGTGGGGTATGCAGTGCTTTGATTACACCCGAAGTAGTGGGACATGGATGGTCGCTAATAAATCCACAAACGGATAAGCATACGGTTGAGCCTTATTGTGTATGGCAGTCTGCTGTATATTCTGATTTCAAAAAACTCCGGGTATCCTTTAATCTGTACTGATGTTTTCTGTAGCCGCCAGCCAATATCTAATCTACTTTCTTACGACCCTTTCTGTGTCGCAAAACCCTCTTACTTTGTTACGTTTCAATTTTGTATTACGACTGCTTAGTGCTGAAATGGCTTGTTATTTAAACCATACTTCTAAAGCATCACCCTGTATTTGGCAATCAACATTTTATCTTTAACACACTCTTTAAGACAATTAAAGTGGGTGTTCCGAATTGTCGAACTGAAATTATCACGTAATTTTACGGACAAAATTAGTGATTTATTTCTCTGTTCTGCACTACCCGTCGTCTGTCATCTCTGGCGTCCTGGCGTCCATCAATGGGTTACTGGTTATTGTAAGTGGATCACCGGCTTACAAGTAATTAAGCAGCTGTTCAGGCTCGTGTGAAGTTATAAGTCGCATAGCTTTATCTACTTTTTGTTGTCGGACTCACGTAAGTGTGATTACTTGCTGGAATATGAACTACACATTTTCGTGTTTCGTGAATGTTGAATGATAATCTTTTTTTTTTGTTGCTGTCTTGATGATAATAATTCTTTATCATAAATTAAATTTTGGCAATTATTTGGGCAAGTAATTTGAAACTTAAGTAACTCAGTTTGTGAATAAGTGAGTTAATTTGTAAAGGTTGTTCACCAAGCTAATTTTTTTTGTAGTAGTTTTATTTACCTCGTTTTATTTTTGGGCATATACGGCTAGTTAAACCTGTGTTTTATAAATTTCAATTGCCTGTGTTTCATAGAGTCGTATTATTTAGGTGATACTTTAGATTAGATCTCTTTGAAGGCCCTTACATCGATTTGACAGTCTCAAAATGTTTGATTACGTTTGAATATTTTTATTTAATTGGCCAAAAGGAAAAAAGGGGCAGGATAATTAACATTTAATTCGGTGTAACTTTTATTTTTATTTATTTAGCTCATCGGAAAACTTATTTCAATTATTATTTTGTATTGTAATTTAAAACATTTAAAATTCGTGTAACTAAAGGCTAAACGTCTCCATTTGGAAAAGTTTACGCCTGCATTGGTAAGATTTTGGCCTTGTATAAAGGAGCTTATTGTACTCCTTTCATCCTCTGATACCGAACTTTTAGTAACAAACTTACGCTTTAATTAAAATGTTCATTAATTTCACATATTGTGCTAGAAATTAAGATTAATACTGTGTGTGTGTGTGTGTGTGTGTGTGTGTGTGTGTGTGTGTGTGTGTGTTGTTCTGTTTTGATTTTTATCGCGAGAATAAAGTTTACTACATGCGGTGAAAATTTTGAAGGTATTTATTTTGAGATCTTTTGAAGCTACCGTTATGGATTATATTGCCGAAGTGTAATCTAATGTCATATTACTCCAACGAAGAGTTTTCGCTGGCGCCTTTATCTTATCTATTTTCTTTATTTACTATTTGTAAACTAACCGTACTCCGTCAAAACAGCCCCGGACAAAACAGCCCCGACGAAACAGCCCCGAAAAAACAGCCCACCGATAGATCCAGTTTTAATCGTATTTGGGTTATACGATGCACATACATTTGACGTATAAAACGTAAACGTTGATATAAAATAGAAAAAATATGATTCTCAGGTGGCGAATTGTACATTATTAAATTATTTCTGTCATCGTGTTCTAGAATTTTTTATTTAACCTTAAATTTAATCTAATAATTGCACCAATACGAAGTGACATTATAACGCTGACGACCTTATACCGTATCTCCGTGGAATTGCCAACAATCTGACATAAATTAATTTTATATTTTATAATCATTATTAATTATTGTGTTAACCTATGACAAATATAGTTCGCAGAATTTACTTACATTTATTTTTCTTTTTATTTCGTGTGTAAATAAATAAAAAGGATGCAACGGTTTTGTAGAAAATAGAATTAAAAAATAAAGAAAATAAAAATTACGCAAAAAATACGTAAAATAAAAAAAAATAAAACAATTGAAACAAAAGTTAAAGAAATAGTTAAAAAAGAACAAAAATAATAAAAAATATAACTTTTTAAAGACAAAAAACAATTAAAAAGAAAAAAAGGAAGATCAAAAAACAAAAACATTTTCAATAATTATCGCCAACTCAGGTGCATATACTGTATAACTATAATAATTATAAATTCTATAAATATGTATGGTATTTATTTTGACTTGGGCTGTTTTGTTGGCAGGCTGTTTTGACGGGGGCTGTTTTGTCGGTGGGCTATTTCGTCGAGTCACGGTAAGCTAACACAATATCTATCAGCGAATTGGATCTACCTCATCTTCGCAGAAGTTAGTCGGCCTTCGTAAGTACGTTCATTATTTGCAGCTTCCGGTCAAGCAGAAAGGTAAGTTCTTACCTCCTTTTTTTTGTTGTAAGTCCTAATCGGACGTAACAACTTACAACATACGCCAAATTAGAAATGGTCTGTTTTCCAAGTTCTGTAGGAACAGAGGAGAATGAGAAGGCCGATCGTGCCGCACTTGAACCAGCTTTACTTATGTGCGGGCAGCCACCGTTGGCAGAAAACATGACGTGTAATCGAAAACAATCACCTTCAAAAAGTGAAGGATTCTGTGGTCTCCTGGAGAATGTCAGCTATGTTAACCAGAATGGACCAAGTTGTGATGATCAGGATCCGCATAGGACATACAGTCGAAGAACCACCACTATATTCGCGAGGTAACTTTAGAATCACTATGCCTTCCATCCTAATAGACTGCCCACATTACAGGCATGATAGGCCAGAGTGTTGGATGTGGAGGAGGTTCTTACCAACGAACCTTCACGAGTACGACAAGTGATTGAGTACCTTGAAGGAGTAAACTTATACAGGAAAATATAATAGACTGTCTTGTATTTTATGTTTGTGTTTCATTCTGCATAACTAGTCTGTACATATTATGTGTATACGTGTTGGGTGTTAATTTACTGCAATTTTTTTCTATAATAAATGGGTGGGAGCAAATAAGAGTGGATCCATTTAAAAATATGAAATTATTTCTGAGGTATGGCTAATGTGGGATACAAAACGTATTATACCTTGTATTAAATAATCAATGTGACATAGTATGTGTAATTATTTGCTTTTTTTATTAAAATTGTTGGTAGTTGTAAATGTTTGTAAACTCATTATTGGTTACGTTTCGAAGAAACAACCAAGATCGTGAAAAACTTACCCTACCATATTGCTTTAGTAGCCTAGTTAAAATGGTTTTGTTTTGTATTACAAATGACTAAATAAAATTGCAAATTATTATTTAACAATGACCTGTTATCCACCATTAAGCAGTTCATAGGTATCAAAGGTATCCCTAGATCTCACCATCGTCAGTATTTTATGTACATGTTAAGGTAAAAAAAAAGTGTATGGAGTTCAAGTTCATCATGCAATAGATACGCATTAAATGCAATAAATAAAAAATAGCGCGTACTTTATTCCAGTTTTGTAATGGCACTTGACTTAATTAATTTAATTAAGATAAAAATTAAATGTAATTGAAAAGTATGCCTCGTAATCGCTCATAATTAATACGTAACTATTTAAAAGATTCGACATTTAATAAAGTAAAACTTTCCTGGTGTGTAGCTAAACCCTTATTGTGCTATACTAATTATACCTATCTATTTGATTTATTTTAGTGCTACATGAGAAACAGCATATGTTGTTGCACCATCTGACTATATTTGATAATTTATTGAATGCATCCTTGATTCTGCAAGATAAAATTATCGTAAGTAAAGACTCGTTTCAAGTAAATGCTTTCAAATTTATAACTACTACCATAACACATGATTGTCGGGTGTAGGCACCTTATTAATCTGGAAAACTAATGCTGAAATTTAAAAGAATGCACGCATTCTTTTGAGTTAAATAACTTCTGTAAAAAAGCATTTATTAGCTTTGAGCTTTTTGCGCATTTTTATCGGCATGGACCAAAATAGAATAATTGGCTTAAACATCAGTTTTATAAAAAAAAAGATTTGCATCTACTTGCGATGTTCAACTTTTGCAAAAAAATCTTAGTCATTTATTAATTGTGTTGTATTTGACCGTTTTTATCGGCACAAACAAAAAATTTTGACCGCTGGCTTAAATATGAGCAAAATTTTTCATCCGTTTAAGTTGTACAACTTTTGCAAAAGAGCTTGGTCGTCTTTACTTAAAACTTACATAACAAATGTTACAACGTTTGACAAAGTTCCGTAAATATTAGCCCTGATGTGTGTGTGTGTGTGTGTGTGTGTGTGTGTGTGTGTGTGTGTGCGCGCGTGCGAGCAAGCGTGCGAGTGTGTGTGGGTGGGTGCGTGTGCGTGTAGTTATCCACGATAACTACAGAATTACAACACGTAAGTATTCAAAATGTCGTATTTAAGTTTGATTTTAGTTCTCCTCGAACTGATAAAGATTTTGGAAAAATTCAGCGGGTGGAGGGCGTTTATTAGAAGCACTTTTGGATTTTATCAAATATTTCTAAAACAGCTGTATATTTTAAAGATAAGAACACCAACATAAATGACCTCATAGACCAATTGATCGGCCAACGACCTTATTTACATTATTTTTACGTTACGTTAAATCTTACAAAAATGTAAATTATACAAAAACCAAATATAGCAAATATTTTAGTAGAGAACACTCTCACACATTGTTACGTTAAGGCTTTTATCAAAAACTATGAAATAAGTAATTGCACTTTACCGCTGTAAAGTTGCATAATTCAACAATTTCCATGAAACAAATAGATCACTCGGTAACTTGAACGTAATCAAAATGTCTTATCCTTCATATTTGGGGGTACGTACATAATAACAACGCAATGACAGAGGAGTGAGGACACCTATACATTTACACTCACCACGAAATAATACCCTCAATTCACTAACGCTATTCGTATATTCTGACAATAATAAAAAAAAATTAAACAATCAGAGTATTGATACAGTTGTTAAAGCACATTCAATTTTGTGGTTAAATTGGATTGACTCTTGCAAGGTCCAAATTCCCAAAATCATGTACCTTATGTACCTTAATTCTAATAAACACCTTAAAGGAATGATAATAACGCCGAAAACATAAATCTGACAAATTTTCGTAGTATGACTTCTGGATATAATAAATACGGCGCACAGAATGTGATGGTACGGTTCACGACCGAAGCGGAAACCAACTTCCTCTAATAGCTCGACTTCAACTCCTACTCTTGGAAATCTTAACAGATTTCGCCATACTACATTTCACACCCAACCACCAATCATAAAAAGGCAATTCCTCCAAATCGTAAGCGCGGTAAAAACGAGAAGATTTTCGGGAACCGAACTGGTAAATTACGTCACTAGCATTAACTCGCACCGTCAAAGTACTTTGGAAAAAAATGTAACATGACCTGTTTTCGTCGTCCCTAAACTTTGTAAAAATGGACTCTAAACCAACGTATTACATAAACCACAATCTTTATTTTACTTAAACTAATTTATCAGAAATGACTTCCAGGCATTCCGTCGCCAACGTTCTGAATCTGCAAAGCGACACTAGCATAATGTAATTTTAATTAAAAAGAAGTAATTTCAAATTACGTAATTTCAACTCAAACTAAACTACAAATTAACGATTACTTATAATAATATTTTCCGCTATTTATAAAAATATTTAACTCCCATATAAAATTCATTTTACTATTTCACTCTCGTCAACGCGTCGTACCTAATCGTAATTTAGAAACTTCAGTCTATTTACAAACAAACAAACCGAAAAATATATATCCCATTCCCACAAAACTGGGCGCTGCATCCCACTCCAAATTGCAATAAACCCAAACATTGCCAAAAAGGGTAAAATTTCTAACTAAATTAGTGCCTCCCAAACTTTATACTCCAATGTACCTAAATTTTCAATAATCTAATAAGACAAAACAAAGAATTTCCTCCTGCCATTTCTACATACAACATTTTAAATATTCTAGACTAAAAAAAAATAATCTGCTGCAAATTTTAACCACACGGTATAATTTAAAAGAAACTTTAATAAACGGTGTAGATAATAAATGAAAACATTAAATTATAATTCAATAAAATACGGAAAACAAAATGGAAAGTTTCTGTAAACTGCAAAAGTGCGATTCTGAACAAAGAATATTGGTCTTTGATAACCCTCAATATCTAAACAATTATTATATATTATTATAAGTTTTTGTTATGAACGAATAAGTTGTAACAACCTTCTTTTGTGGCTGTATTAAAAAATATATTGGTTTGGGATCGTTCTTTTATTTGGCGTAATAGTAGAAAAGTTTTTAATTATTAAAATGTAGAATTGAGAAAGGCAATTTAATTTGCATTTCCTAGAACACATCTTTTTGGGTGTAATGTTTCATAATAGTTATAGTTCCCTTTCTTAAAAAATTGGATTCTTATCATTGTATCCGCGCAACGCGTGACAACATCTTGAGGGGAAACATTTAGAGGTGCTATTCTGAAAGCCGCTATATTTGTCACTTAATGCTGAATGTTACAGCAGAAAGCATGGTTTTTACCTAATTTTTATATTTAGTGCCATCAGATTTTGATGGTAAGTTATTTTCTAATTCATTATATTTTAAATTAAAAACATTTGTTTTTTTAGGCATTTTTTTTAATGCATTCTTTTAGAATGCACACTTTTTGCACTTTGGCGCACTTTTATAATGCATACTTTTATATGGCATTTTTATAATAATTATTGTTAATGGTACTTATAATTCACTAATTTACTATTCTATTATTTTTCTAATTTAAATGGAAATTTTTACTTGAATTACATTTTACAACGCAAGTTCTACATACTTAAACTTCAAAGAAATTCAATAAATTTATGGACACAATATATTAAGGATAGATTAGCAAGACATTGACCTCACCAAGTTCACCATTCTGCTTCATAGTTACCAGCAGTAATACAGTTTATGTACCGAACCGTTCAAAGGTAATGATTGTTTATATACTTTTAGAATAGTAATAAGACTTCTGATTTTTTAACCTTTTCAATTAGATATTGAATAAATTTAAGTATATCATGTTATTTTATTTTCATTTTGGTAAATTGTTTATTATTATTCATTAACTAGGTTTTGTTGTTCCTATAATAAAAGACAACATGGCGCTCGAGATTTCATTTCATTATATTTTCATAATTTTTTATATTGCATTTTTTTATTAATTAAGTGCAGTGAAAATAACTAAGCAGATGGGAAGCAAGCAGCATTTCAGGTAGGTTAACAACTCAGTATATTAGAACTCTCCCTATCTTAATCTACCGACAGAGCCAACGGCAGTAGCGATTGTTATTTGGTAATATTTTTTATTAATTAAAATTATTTGATCAATTGCTAATTGTTTATTACATTTGCGTTTTGGTTATTACATCATCGCTTTTGTTTTAATGTTATAAGTTGGCCCAGTTATAATGTTATAAAGTTCAAAGGTAAATAGGTAATTAAAATAATAATTTGATTTTAATCTCATTATATTTAGAATTTACATCAGTTCTACATACATAAAGACAAAATTTACATCGATTGGGGCTTGAACCTTGAGGGCGCAGTTGGTTACTGTGGTACTCTAGCAAAGTACAGGTCGTAGGTTCAAATCCTACTCAAGGTAAACTTTTTATTTATGTATTTAATAAAATGATAAAATTTATAATAATTTTTAATTAATTATTATATATATTTTAATTCAGGTTAATATAATTTCCTGTAGATTAGTCGTTGAATACTTTTATGCGATCACTAATGTTTGATTTTGGTTTAACAATTTTAATTAATTGTTCGTGAAGCACGGACATAAAAGTAATACTTATATACTTACAGTTGAAACGTTTGACGCCGGTGACGATAATTAGCGTCGCCGTAATTAATGTAATTTAAAGGAAAACTTCGGTCACTCACACAGTCCCAATAAATGAAATTCATAGAGTACCGCGCTACCAATAATAATAATGAAAATATCGCGTCGTCAATAACGACGGGTGATTTTCCGACAGGAAATCTCCCGTCGTCAATAGCAACAGATATTCTTGGTATATTTTCTTACTGAATCTCCCACGTGCTTGAATTAATTACCGGAAATAATCCAAGCACTAGGGAGATTACAAGTGATAATAAACTTGTCTATGAACATGAAATACTTTGTTGTTGAATGGAAAACTATTATATTTAATGTTTACAAATTTGAGTTTATGGAAATATAGTGACAATCATTTAAGGTAAACTGTTGCACCTTAGATTTTAATTAATAAAAATATATCTATGCTATCGCATAAGAAGTTATTTAACAATCAAGTTCTGATATTAAATTACCGGGCGTTCAAATCAATCTGGTAAAAAAAAGGTATTTGATTTGATAACGGAAATTTTGTTTCATTAAATCCTTTTCACTTAACGCGGCCAATGTTACAATTGTATAACGTGTGTTGGGTAATGCTATTGCATGTTCGCAACGTTTATTTGCGTCACATGTCCTTTTTACAGCCTTCATTTCAAGCTTGTGCATCTGAGTGAGCGTGGGGAGCGTATTATGCGCTGTTTTTAGTTTTTATCAAATATTTCTGAAACAACTGAATATTTTAAAGATATTAAAATACTGGCATGTAGATATTAAAATTACAAATTAATCATGTTTCATGCATTTATCTGATAGAACGCGTAATTTTATGACAAAAATCCTAAGATGGAATTTAAGTGTTCGTTTCAATGTCTGAATAACTATCAACTTTATTGGAAAATGTGTGAACATATTTCCATTTTTCTTAACTGATTTTTATAGTTTCTTGATACGAAACCAAATACGACATAAACCTTAATTAAATAAGATTGAAAATGTATACACGGTATTATCAATATTTTTATAGAAGCGATAGGCTTTAGAATTTCAAATTAGCATCTAGATAGATATTGAACACTATTTGAAAGTTTAAACGTCTATCTGGCATAGATTATTATTGCTGTTTTTACGATGTTGCCTAATTTCATTACAAACGTATTCATAAAGAGGTTGCAGATAATGACTATATTTTAAAACAATAGTCACATTTCTACCCTTTCAAAAGTAATATTTTTTATGGTAAAGACGTAAGATAAAACAGTATTTACGACTTGTCTTGAGGTACAACTCGCGCATTTTACAATTTTAAGCTTTTAGCTTTTAATACATTACGAAATTCTAAACGATTGATAAATTTCTGTCATGCATTATTAGAGGACATTTGGAACAAAAAATCCTTATAGCACAAAATTCCAGTTCGCTTAGTGTTAAAATACATGTGTGCATAGAATAATTGAAATTCTCTTTGGCAGAAATTTGTCAATTATTTAAAAGACTCGTTTTCTTTGCAGGTTGAGAAGCGTATCTCAGCGTTTTGCACCGACTGCAGTGTTCTGCCGTTTGACTTGCGATGAATTTTTGCATAAAAATCTTTTTCAATCGTTCAAAATATCGTAATTTATTAACAGTTTTAAATTGTAAAATGGGCGAGTTGTACCCGACCGCACGTGGTAAATATTATCTTATTTTAAGTCCTTAACACCCAGAATATTACTAGGGTTGTTCAATTGAAACCCATCTTTGGTTTATATAAGATATATTCGAAAATACATTTACAAATAATCACCTCTACAACTAAGGCACACACCCCACTGCTTCACCAACCGATTTATACCTTGCTCGTAAAATTCTGCTGGTTTAAGAATTCCTTGACGGCGTTTTGTATTTCAGCATCCGATTGAAAGCGTTTACCTCTCAATACCTTTTTCAGAAGGCCAAAGATATGGAAATCGCAAGACGATAAATCTGGGCTGTAGGGTAGATGTTCTAAAATCCTCAATTTTGTATGTTGTTCTGAAGCAAAATGACACCATTGGGAAGTTTTCCTGGACGTTTTCGTCGTATTGATTGATGAAGCTTATTTGGAATTTCGTTGTACAGATTTGCATTAATATTTACTCTGTGCTCTTTAAAATCTATCAGGAAAGGTCCTTTGTTGTCAAAAAACAAAAGTTAGCACCACCTTGATTGCGGAAGGTTGTGCCTTAAACTTTTTTGGTGGTAGTAACTTTGAGACTGTTTCCATTTCATTGATGACAACTTACTGGATGGTTCGAAATAATGGCACCAAGTTTCGTCACCAGTAAGTAACCCAGTTTCAGTACGAAACTAGGGACGGATCCTATACTCACATCAATATTTTTTGATGTCACTCTGATTGAAATTCGACAATTTTCTCTAATAAAACTGTCCACACGCACTATATTGGTGTTTGTTGATGCAGTAGATAATGCACTGGGTCGCGGCGCATCTTTTCCCCCCTCTTTACCATTTCTAAATTGTCGATACCAATCCTTTACGGTTGGATAGGCGAACTCATAAACTCCTGTAATCGGAAATGGATTTGTGTTGGTTGCAAACCCTCAGCACAAAAATTGAATGACCGCATGTTGGGAGGATTTTTTTATAACAAATGCAATTTCAAAGTCGCAATAAAAAAATAAAACTGCTGCTTCGATTCCCGCAGCTGGTAGTTGACGAATTGCATCACGGATTCTGTTTTCCATGTCAAATCTTGTTGTCGGGGGGAGTTTGGAATACAATGTCCTTCAAGCGACCCCATAAGTATAAGTCGAGACACGTCAAATCCGGTGACCTGACCGGCCAAGGAAACAGGTTTTCCCTTCTTACCCACCGTTCTTGAAAATATTTGTGTCGCACGTTAAGAGAACACCCTCCAATTGTAGTTACATGACTCACCTAATGTACAATGTCAAATCTTTTAACAGTACTGGTAATTCATTCATTAAAAACTCTAAGAAGAGATTACCAGTTAGCGCACGATCAAAAAAACAAGGACCTGTAATGCCACACCAATGCAATTATTTAACTGTGGTCTTTTAAACGCCTTCTAAATATAGGAAGACAAAAACTACTAGTATGATGTAGTTGCTGGACCATGCGTTGAAAAATCCTTCTTCCTTAACGATGGCGATATGGATACCGGGCCGCATACTGCCTTTTAGCTATTGCAGCATCTTGAAAGCACTCGAAATAGACCGCAATCAAACCGACGGATTCATCAGGCATTTTAAAAATACTCACAAATTGACAAGAATTAAACTACATCTAATAAAAATTTGATATGTCTACGCAGTGTTATGGAAAAGCTTATTTTTTGTTTCCGCGGCCTACTACTAGACATTGATTAGATGATGGTATTTCTTAATTGAAACAGTGATAAATTGAGAGCGTTTTATTTAAAAAAACATCTAAATATAATGATATGTAACTGTATCAGTGTAAAATTAATAAAATTACTTTAAGGAAGGTAAAAAATTTAAGGTAAGGTATTATTAAGCGGAAACCAAAGCAGCAGCTTCATATACCCAAACAAGATAGGAAAACTGTTTGGATTGTGACGGAAGGCAGTTTAAACATTTAGCGAGGTATTAAATACATAATATTTTTGGGTTTAAAATTTTTTTATCATTTTTACTGCCAATTTAATTTACTTTTTGATTTTGATATAATAAATACCTACATCGTTGCAATTGAAATTTTGAAGAAAAACCTTATTTTTGTGTCCTTAACGCATCCTAGCGACGGTGACAGACATCAAAAATCACTGTTGGTCCTTAATTCGATTAAGAACAACTATCTCTTTAATATGAGACCACCATTTATCCAATTCATCTCAGCAAAACTAAACTTCGTCAATTAAAGTGTAAAAAATCTTCTTTTCGCTATAACTACATTTGTCTTCCAAACAAGCTTTATTTTACTAAACTTGAATAAGTGGTTTAGAATTTACATCAATTTTGCTTTCAATAGCTTCCTTCGCTCTTATTATCGTCAGTACGCCAATGAACCTCAAACCAAACTTATGTAGAACTGTCTAGACTTTCTAACGATATAGGCTAAGGTATATCCTTATACAGGAGCTCTGGGCGAAATTTAGAATGTTATTAATTCATTTTTAATTGCGCCCCCTAGCGGTAAAATACGGATCTTCAAAATAATTTCCAACATTTTCTCATGTCCACATTCATAATTTAATTTTTTTCCCATTGTTGTTAGATTGGTGGTCCTGAGATACAGCCCCTTACCTCGCTTATTTGCCCACTGAGTACATTGCAAATACGTAATTGAATTATTAACTTTATTATTAATTTAAGACACAGTAAGACTGACTAAATATCTCTTTATGATAAAAAAAATAAATATAGGAACTACTCAAAACTTCCGCCTTCTTTACGAATGCACCATCGACAACGTCGAACAACGGAATTCGTGACGTTTGCAATCTCCTTTTGTTTGCGCTTCATATCTTGACAAGATTGTTTAATACTTGCTAAGCTTCTGATTTTTTCGTGTCACACATTATCAGCAGTGGATTACTACAAAGTGAAGAAGTGTAATATATATATATATATATATATATATATATATATATATATATATATATATATATATATATATATACAGGATGTCTTAGATATGAATGTACCTATTCCTGGGGATAATTCTTTAACTAATTTCCAACAAAGGCCCAGATCTCAATCCTCTGGACTGCTCAACCTGTCAACAACAGAAATGAATGAATACTAAGTATTAAACAAGCTTATCAAAATACGAAAGGCGATTGCAAATGTCACGAATTCCATTGCTCGACGTTGTCGATTGTGCATTCGTGAAGAGGAAAGTTTTGAGTAGTTGCTGTAATTATTCTTTGTAACATAAAGAAGTACTTAACCAATTTTGGTGGGTCTTAAATTAATGGTAAGTTAATAACTAATAACAATTAAGTTAATAATTCGTTGAAATTTTGGAATGCACAAAGACAAAAACAGTTTCCTTGAACGATATTAAAAAAATAATGATCATCGGTAACATAAATTATTTTGCTTTGTACACGTTATTAAAGCTAAAATTATGCGTGTTCCGTGTTTTGAACACCAAAAATTCTGAAGCAAGTAATTACAATTGATTCGATATTTTATCAGAAAAATTAGTTTGTGGATAACGATATGATTTCTTTGGCATTTTACAGCTTATTGAAGTAGAGCTTTCTTATTGATAGGGTAATTAACGTTCTTAAAAAATGAGAGGAGAGGGGCAGTTAGTTTTTACGTCCAGAGCTAGTAAATGTAAAACTAAAACTGTTTTAACGTAGTAAATTAACGTGACAAATCTGACGGACCTACGTTTAAACGCTGGGAAAGAAGGAGAGATGTGTATTATCCGTAGTTTTTTAAATTGACCGTTGTAGCAGCCATTTTTTTCCGTATCCTTTGAGACTCATAGTTTTTTGTGAATGGAGTACAGGTGACCTATCGTTGGCTTTGCCGATCTGTTGGGTGATACCCTATAAAATAATGGCTTGGTGAAAAGTGCCCCGCCGTCAGTCTTAAGATTATCGTAGTGCTTGTTGGTCTTACCGAAGCAAAATTTGGAAACTTAAGAATTTATTATGAACATTATGTTAAACCATTATGACCTGAATCATTGTTACGTGTTGGAGGCAATACAAAGTACGCCAGTATTGTTACCTGCAGTATATAAATACAAGTATCGGCGACCACAGCGCCAGTTAATGCTTTTCGAAATGGTGTTACGTGCACTAGTTGGGGGCTTTTACTTACGAAGGGATAACTTACGTAAAAATACTTGATTGTATCTTGTTTATTTTGTGAATGTTTGCTTATCCCGTTATTTGTTAAATCGCAATGGTTTTTTGTATTTGTGAAAATCGTAATTCAACCTAACCAGCGTATTTAATTGTTTCGATGTTTGCACAAGGAGACGTAACAAGGACGTACACCTCCCTTTACGCGCAGATGTTTTGCAAGAGGTGCAAGGTAGCATTCCTTGCGTGTTTGTTTTGAATTTAATGTGCCTTATCAAGACACCCTTTTGTTTGCGGATGTAGCTGATTCCCTTATTATGCATTACTTGCTTTTTTTTGTTTATCAATTTTATGCTTATTTTATCTAGTATAGAGTTGTTTGTTTATGTGAAATTCTAAGATTTATTTATGATCACCAAATCCTTAGCATGTTGATTGAATTTGTAGGTATTTTTGTTTGTGGCCAATCGTATATCAAATTTCAATTTGGAAGATACATTTTAGTAAAACATTACTGCTTGTAGTGATTAAAAATCCATTGCGATGATGTTGTACAACGAACAAAGTAACGTAAATTACTGAATTGTTTATGCCGTATCGATTTTATTGAGTATACATATTTTTGAAATTGGGCAATCAAAGTTTTAGTGTTTTGAAATCAGGAGAAAGGTTAACGTGAAGTGGTTATCAATTTATGGTAAACTTTTGGAATTAATAAGGACCTATACAGCCCTGTCTTAGTGAACTTTTAGGTTATAGGCGAGGGAACAGTTGCATGCCTGCTTTAGGCAAATAATTTTAGATCGCATTCATGACTTTTCACGATATAAATTTGGAGGTAGCGCCAGATAAACACATTTTCCGATTTTGCCGTTTTAGTAAGCAACGAGTTCCCCTGGAAAGTATGTTAGATAAGTTAAGACCAGTCACACACTCAGCCACTTCAGAAACATGCACATTCTATGTGTATACAGGGTGAATCTTATCTAATCCGCCATAATTAAAGGAGTGCTAGAACTCATCATTCTAAGCAAAAAAGTTCGTTTCCGAGATACAGGGTGTCAAAGTTGAAAAAATAAATCGCGTTTTATTCAACATCTTTCGACTGTTTCGAAATAATTTCATGAAATTTCGTATGTGGAGGTTTTTTGGGATGACAAATTTAAATTTGTGGTCCATTTAGTTGTGGTTTCTAGGGGGCGCCAGCGGCAACCATTTCGACCCCTTTAAATCGTCGTAATTTTTTTCTGCTACACTGTATACCATTTTGGACTAGAAAAATCGATCTTCCTAACTTTTCTGCTAAAAAAACATAGATCTTAGTGAAGTCGCTATGAGCAACCCTTTCCGAGAAAAACGCATTTAAAACTCATGATGCATACACATTTTCGGAGGGTATTCTTTTGACACGTTTAACAATAGGGATTCTTACTTGTTTACTTATGTGTCTGCTCTAGCAACTTCACTTTTTTTAGCAGAAAAGATTTGAATTTGTCATCCCAAAAAACCCCCATATAAAAAATTTCATGAAATTATTTCGAAACAGTCGAAAGATATTGAATAAAACGCGATTTATTTTTTCAACTTTGACACCCTGTATCTCGGAAACAAAGCATTTCCGGACCCACCTACATATGAACTTTTTTGCTTAGAATGATGAGTTCTAGTACTCCTTTAATTTTGGCGGATTAGATAAGATTCACCTTGTATACTAATGTGTTAGTGTACGTTTGGCCCGAAACAGATAATTTGCTGCACGAACGTGGGGTGACCATTCTTTGTTTACGTATTAGATTCTAAGACATGTTGTTTGTGGTTATTGAGAGTTTGCACATTGAAACTTTAAGATTGTCTCTATGTCGATTTTACAAACTTATTTAGCGCAACGTATTATGCTAATAGTAACCAGTCATTGGGCCACTTGTGGGAAAATATTGAAGGCCGAGAGGGAGTTTCTGAGATGGCTCTTTTTGATGGTTATCAACGCTCTTTATTGTTAGGCATCAAAACATTAGTAGAGCGTGGTAAGTTTATGTGCTTCTTGATGTCACCTTAGCGTATTGCTGTCTAGGGTGGAGGTTAGGATCACAGTGGGAGAATGTTATAGCCGTGGATTGATAAAAACAGAACAAAACATAGCAGCTTATATTTGGTTGGTGTTTATTTACACTTACAGTATTAACATGGTGTACGCAGTATGTTATGCAAAAGATGCGTAAGGATTTTACAATAACAAAAATGTCAAAAGCGAGAAAATTGTTAAAATACGGTAATAATAGTAAATGCAAAAAGTTTAATTAAGATACTTAACTGTACCGCCCTATCAAGGGTGCAAAAGAAATAAATGAAAAAAACCGTAACGGCAAGCTCTAAAGCTTCGATAGACTCACGAAAACAATATACAAAGCCACACGGTCAAGCGCAAACCAAAACAAAACAATATGGATCGAAAGTCATCAACTCAAATATCAATAATCGCTACCTCAAAATAACTAGTATATTAGCTAAATTATTACAAGTTTTGTAATGAACGAATAAGTTCAAAAGAAAATATGTAATTAAAAATTATTAATTTTATTAAATACGTAAATAAAAAATTTTTCTCGAGTAAGATTTGAACCTACGACCTGTACTTTAATAGAGTACTGCACTAACCAATTGTGCTATAGAGATACAAGCCCCAATCGATGTAAATTTTGTCTTTATGTATGTAGAACTGATGTAAATTCTAAATATAATTTAATATTAGTCAAGTTGATTTCGTATGTGTAAATCCTTGCGATATTTGATTGTAATCTCATTATATTTAGAATTTACATCAGTTTTACATACATAAGTGCAACATTTACATCGATTGGGGCTTGTATCTCGATAGCACAGTTGATTAGTGCGGTACTCCACGAAACTACAGGTCGTAGGTTCGAATCCCACTCGAGGCAAACTTTTTATTTATGTATCTAATAAAATTAATAATTTTTAAGTGCATTAGCTAAACTAATTAACTTATCTATATTGCTGACCAATAATAATAATAATAATAATAATATAAATTCGTAACAAGAAAATATTCAAAATCAGTCAAATACGCTTAATTTAAATTCCAAAAAATAAGTGCGTTAACTCGATATAAACAATCTTAAAATCGCGATAGCCAAAATCAACAACAACTAGCAGTAAGATCAAGCACGCAAACAAAACAAAACAATACAAATGTCCCACGAATAAGTGGTAAATTATTCGTAACGGGCCTAATATACAGTGGTAGGTTATCCCATACAGACAAAGTGCACGTTTCCTAACTAGCTGAGTGTGTTATCCATAGCTTTTCCCAATCACCTTAACCAATTAGTGCATATTGTGTCTTATAACGGACGCCCATTTATTATGTTTTTGTGACGTCATGAATGCAAGTTCAGACTTGTTTGTTATGAGGAGCCCTTCATAGCATCTCAGGTAGTCAAGCAGTAACAGTGTATTCATTGATTTCAATCAGTGTGGTGTTTCGTTAAGTTTTAAATGGACCCTAATTTATATTCTACACGTGGTGGTGGGTAAGTAATTTTTGTTGTTGCAATATAATTTAATTTTGAGTTTGCATAAATTCTAACTGTTTTATAATTGTATGCAGTGTTCGTTTCTGAGTTTACCTTTTTATTAAATATTTTTTTTATATCAGAAAAATTATGTTTTTTGTTATGCCCCTTATAATGGACACTATGCACCGAGACCAAAACCACTGTTTTTGCAGGTTATCTCTACATCATCTGTTAGAGATTTCAGAAAGTGATGAACAGGGTGATCAACCTACAAAAATTTATATGTTGCCTCCAGACGAAAATTCCGCCGAAACAGAGGAGGACAGTGATAATTCCGATGAGGAAACTGCCGACGCAAATCATTTTTCAAGAGGAATTTTGAGCCAACCGTGCGAAGCGCGTTATGATGATTCAGATTTTGACGAAGAAGATGATAATATTGCTCTTTCGGTTATAAAAAAGGATTTAAAAGATTCCCAGAACAATGGTTTGAATGCAGTACCTTCTACTTCTGGTATTTCCAACAGGTATACAGGTGTACACCCTCCTCCATGTAAACGAAAAAAAATCAGTACTAACTGGTCCCAAAATATGCCTACTTCCAGTATCAATAAAGATTGTAGTCCTAGAGATCCATCAGAAGATTGTTATATAGCTCAGACGCCACTCGATTTTTTCAACCTTTTTTGGGATAAAAATATAGTAAATCATATTGTCACACAGTTAAACCTATATGCACAACAAAAAATGTTCAGCTGAATATGACCCAAGATGAACTCTATGTAATTCTTGGGGCAATGCTATTATCAGGATATTCTAAATATCCAAATAAGCGCATGTATTGGTCCAGTTCGGATGACGTTCCAAAATTACTATACAACAGTATGAGAGTAAATAGATTTGAGACGATATTACGAAATTTGCATTTTAACGATAATGTAGCCTTTGATAATACAGACAGATTGTACAAATTACGTCCAATTATAAGCCACCTAGGTCAAAAATTCAAAGAGCACGGTGGTTTAGAGGAAGCAATTTCGATAGACGAAAGTATGATACCGTACTATGGCAAACATTACGCCAAACAGTACATAAAAGGAAAGCCCATTAGGTTCGGTTTCAAAAATTGGGCTTTATGTACAGCTAGTGGTATTTGCGTAGCTTTTGAAATATACACTGGAAAATCTACAAAAGAAACTCAATTTGGGTTAGGTGGAGATGTCGTCCTATCACTTTTGGAGAAAGCAGAAATAGATTCCATTTTGGGTTACAAAATATATTTTGATAACTACTTCACCGGAGTACCACTACTTACTTACCTTGCTAAAAAACAAATATGTGCATCTGGTACTATAAGGGAAAATAGAACGGAGCGATGTCCTTTTCCTGACAAAAAGGCGTGGAATAAAGATAGTAGGGTGCATGTAAGTTTTTTGGAAGTGATACATTACTATTAGTACAATGGAAAGACAATAAGGTGGTGACAATGTCATCAAACTTTTCAGATAATAGCCTTGTTAAAACCTCCCGTTGGTGCAGGGAAACCAAAACAAAAAAACTAATTGATCAGCCAGAAATGATTGCAGCTTATAACTAGGGTATGGGAGGAGTAGATAAGATGGATGGACTAGTTGCAGGTTACAGAAATCGAATCAGACAAAGGAAATGGTATTGGCCTATTTTTGCATACCTATTTGACGTTACAATTTCAAATAGTTGGTTGCTTATGAAAAAAATAAAACCTACAGACCGTAACTGCGCAAGACTTTTGAAATTTCGTAGATATTTGGCTCAAGCACTACAAAAGGACGAGTGTCTACAGCGACCGAAGATGTGAGATTTGATAATGTTGGACACCTAGTTGTGTACTCGGAGACACATCGAAGATGCAAACAATGTACGAAGAAAAGCAATTTTATCTGTGAGAAGTGTAATGTGGGTCTACATCCAAAATTGTGCTTCAAGATTTATCACACAAGACAATAACGACATTTTATACTTTTTAACGTTTAGATTGTTATGCATATTAATTTCTATATTTTAGTTTCTAAAATGAAACTTTTCCTTGTTTAATTTTGGTAATAAATAAGAAAATTATAATCGCATTTTTTTCTTAAACATACTACGTGCATAGAGTCCATTTAAATGGATTAAATGGATCTTCAAAACTAAGTGTCAAAAAATTTTTTTTTGAATGGGTTTACTATTTTTGACCTAAATGAACATAGTTTGCACAATAATAACATTAGAAATTAAGAAAACATAACCTCATGCACTAATGGGTTAATGTCAAAATCGGGAAATAAACGTCAATTTGGTGCCTTTTTCTTTTGTTAGTATGCTCATGCTTATTGTTAGCATTTTACTTATTACTAGCTGATATATATATATATATATATATATATATATATATATATATATATATATATATATATAATATGTTTCTATTTAGATTTCCACAAGTATTCATGTTTAAATAAGACAATTTTTCTTTAAAACTTGTGTAAATAAACGTAAAAATTAATTCAACGTTTCGGGAACGTCCTTTGTTCCCTTTGTCAAGAATTTATTTGACAATTACAGAATTGAAATAAGGTAACTATTTTTAACAAGTACAAAATATGAAACAAGGTAACTAATTTAATTTTAATCTGGACGAGTGTGTTTGACTTCGGGTAGTTGGTCTAGTATGTGATGTGGAAGGTGCAAAAGTGGGGACGCCAGGAATAGTTGCAGCATAAGTGTTTGAAATTTCTGGAAGATTTGGAGTTGATTGAAATGTAGAATCAACTTGTTTAATGATATTCTTCCAAATTTGTGGCATTCTAGAAGTGTCATCTCGTTTATTGAGGGCGTTTGGTCTTCTTTCAATTTCAACTGCTTCTCTAATAATTCTTGCTTGTAAGGTATATAGAGGTGCAATTAAACGGATATTGTTGGTATTAATTTGGTGTCCTGTATCTAAATGATGTGTAGCTAAAGAGGATGAAGGATTGTGCTGTTTAATTGCTAGTTGGTGTTCATCGGCTCTCGCATATAATATTCTGTTAGTTTGTTCTACATAAGTTCTTCGACAGTTGTTGCACGGTATCTCATACACTCCTTGGCTTTCATTAGGAATTTTGTCTTTGGGGTTTCTTAAAAGTTGGGACAAAGTTGAATGTGGTTTGAATACCGGTATATATATATATATATATATATATATATATATATATATATATATATATATATATACATATATATGTGTAAAAAGCTAATCAATCTAGATTTGAATTACTTATAAATACGGTGACCATACGTACTTATTTTAGTAGGACAGTACTTTCTTTTCTGCCAGTGTCCTAAGGTCCTTAATAGAAGCATGAAGTACACTAAAATGTACTTTCTTTTTCTTGAAGATGCAAATATCGCAAATAGGTATACCAAAATATTTATTTTTATTTAAAAGAATGCTTATCGGTGATTCACTGATCATGATGCAATAACGACGTTAAGAAGTTGTTGAGAATGTTCGCGTAGTTTGTTTCCCGAACGTTCCAGTCCGCCCTCGATTATCCTAGAAGCACAGCCCAGAATGCTCCGCGACTGGAACGTGCGAGAATCGAAGCGAAGTTTAGCGAGCCGCATATAAATAGCGACAGCGCTCTGACTAAGACTAAACAAGTTCAATTCTACACGAGTTCTAC
Source organism: Vesta saturnalis (assembly GCA_036346205.1). NCBI lineage: Eukaryota > Metazoa > Arthropoda > Insecta > Coleoptera > Lampyridae > Vesta > Vesta saturnalis. The sequence continues at coordinate 1,728,389 of JARFJB010002483.1, read as the reverse complement.
CGTTCGACAGCAAGCGAACATATTATTTGTTAATTGTTTTTGTTGAATGCAGTCTGGTTTTCTGTGCTGGTTTCGCTTACTAAAAAGCAACGTCGTTTGATTTCAGTTACCTACTTGTGCATTATTTGCGTAAACATGGCACCGCCTCGAAGAAAGTGTCATTTTAATTTGGAGTTACAGAAAGAATATTCGTTTATGAAAATAAAAAATAAATCGAGTCCGCATATTGTGTACTGTGAAATTTGTAGAAGTGATGTTGATATTTCCAACAGTGGTCGCAGCAATATTAAGGCTTATCTAACCAAGAAAAAGCATACATTAGCTGCAAATACGAAGTCTAAAAGCGCTTCATTAAACACTTTTTTCAAAAGTGAAAACTTCAGCTCTGAAAATATGTTAATTGCAGCCAAGGAAGGTACTTTCGCGTATCATACGATCAAGCATCAGCAGAGTTTTAGATCTTTGGATTGCACATCAAAGCTAATAGCGAACATGTTTGAGCCCAAATTTATGGCAGCTCGAACCAAAACTGAAGCCATTGTAAAAAATGTTTTTGCTAAAGAATCCCATTTGCGATTGGAACTTGATCTACACAAAGCACATTTTGTTAGCATCATGATCGATTCGTCTAACCACAAAGAAATTAAAATAGTACCTTTGTTGGTGAGATACTTTAATTGTGAAAAAGGTATTCAAGTGAAATTACTTCAGTTGCAAGACTTACCTGGTGAAACATCAGAACAGTTAAATAGTTATGTGTTTAATACTTTGAAAACCCACAATTTAGTGGACAAGTGTATTGGATTAACTGCTAATACCAATACCAATACAAATTTTGGCGGAATGAAGAGAAAGGGAGTGAACAACCTATTTGCAAAATTGAATGCTTCTCGTGGCAAACCTCTGGTTGGCATTGGTTGTGTTGCACACATTTTGAACAATTGCGTACAAAATGCTACGGACGTCTTACCAATTGACGTTGAGGTTATTGTTGTTAAGTTATTTAAGCATTTCTATATTTATACAGTGAGAGTAAATCAACTTAAACAATTCTGCGACTTTGTTAATGTTGAATACAAAAAGATGTTATCATTTTCTAAAACAAGATTTTTAAGTCTGATGCCCGCAATTGAACGAATTCTACAAATGTACGAACCGTTGAAAGCATACTTTTGTCTATTGAAAATTGTCCAATGATTTTGAAGCAATTTTTGAGTGTCGCACCAGCGAAATTTGGATGTGGTTTGTACACAACATTGCTTCTATGTTTCACAAAGTCATATTAAAGGTAGAGGGTGACAAAATATGCGCAACAGAGGCCGCTCTAGAGTATTTCGATCTTCAAAATAAGCTTGAAAATCGTTTGAATGAATTATTTTTGCCGCTTAAAGTAAGAGAATCCCTTTTACAACTTGACAATTGGGAAGGTAGTTTAAACTATCGAGATGACTTCATCTCACAGGTTAGATTATTTTATTCAAATTGTGTGAGTTACTTGAAGAATTGGAGTACAAATTTAAATGAATTAAGGCTCTTTGAATGGATAAATTTGAGAAACCAAGTTTCATGGAATGAAATTTTGTGTTCATGTGCTGCTTTTAAAGACTGCTTGGGTTCGACACTGAATGAGGACGAACTCTTCGATGAAGTTAGTCTATTACAAGCTAAACTGTCAGAAGATAAAATTGCCGAGTGGAACTCGAAAAATATAGCTACCGAAGATCGATGGGTTGAAGTATTTAAATGGAATCAAGGGTCTGGATCAAGTAAAGATTTCAAAAATTGTGAGATTTTATGTCAGTTTATTTTTTGTCTTCCTGGAACAAGTGCGTCAATTGAGCGACTATTCTCTAATATTAATAACTACTGGAGTGCAGAAAAATCGCAAATGAAAATATCGACACTAGAAGCTGTGATGCAAGTATACACAAACTTCGAAAATACGATTGGCACAAAGGTGACCCCACTGATGGCGTTGCAGGCACGTCAAAATAATTAATAACATTACACATTTCTGCCAGAGTATTTTATGTGTTTGTATTTTTTCTAATATTGGAATATGGGTACATATACTATGTATATGCATGTGTCATTAAAAATTATTTTATTTTTTATTCTTATGCTACTTGCGTAGAATTGGCGTTTTACTACTTCCTACAGTTAACACGATTACTTCATCCTTAATTAGGCAAAAAATGAAGAAAAGTAGAATGAGGAAAGCAACATCCCTAAGAGCCAACATCTTAGTTCATCTTAATTGATCAATTCACCTTAATTCATCTTAGCATCCCTGTTTCGGCTGTCACTGCCATCTTGTCGGTTATCTTCATCTTAACACACCTTAGTTCATCTTAATTTATCTTAATTTTATATTATACTGTCCATTTATAAACAAAACACCGAAAGTAAATGTGCCATGATTATAAGCAGCAAAAATCAGCTGCTGTACACGCCCGTGTCAACCTGTCAAGGTGTTCTTTCAATACGATTATCAACAACACAGGTAAGTGATTGATTTGATTGAAATTGATTGATTGATCAGAGCAGAGTCTATAGACGAATCAGAAACCAGGGGTCATGATCTACCATACAGTGTCAAATGAATTGAGATGAATTAAGATGACTTACGAAATTGGCGAATAATGAATAAAGTTATTGAACAACTTTGTTAACAAATCATCACCAGCGTTCTAAAACCATAAAATGTCGTCCATGTCAATTGTCGCAAAGCGTTTGGCAGATTTCTCAACAAAATTGATGTACAAATAAAGCATTTGAGAAGCTTTGTCCTTAAACAATAATTAACGCCCTAGAACCATAAAATGTGGTTGTTGTCCATCGACACAATAGATATGTTAGCGTTACAAGGAAAATTAGTAGGTAACTAAACTTTTGGAGCATTATTATTGGTCCGTGATAATGATATACGACCTAATGTTATAAAATTTTATTTTTACCGATCGAAACGGTGCGCTTTGCCATTTTCCCAACGAAATTGGTTTATAAAGTATCTAGGAATCTTTGGTTACAAATAATGATAGTGATTGTTAAACTACAAAAACTTAGGTTTGGTAATGCGTTGGGCCGTTTTTCATCGAAATTGGCGTATAGATGAAGTTTTTGGGCGTCCTTGATCTCAAATAATGATTAATACCATAATTCCATAGCACTTAGTTGTTGCCTATGGATGCAACGCGTTTGGCCATTTTTTTCAAACTAAATTGCGAATAAATAGTTTCTGGGAACATTTGGCCTCAAACGGTGACCAATATTTAAGATTATAAAATTAAAGTCTTGTCCATCGAGGTAACACGTTTAATCGTTTTCCCATTAAAATTGGTGAATAAATAATTTTTTTGAGCATCATTAGTTCCCAAGTATAGCCTATGGCCGAAAACCATCAAATTGCGTGCTTGCTCATCCAATGCGTGTTGTTGTTTCTTAAAAACCAAATTAGTGTTAAATAAAATTGATGCAAATAATGGCAAATGGTCTAAAACTATAAAATTTGGTTTTGCCCAATGAGACAATGCGTTTGCCACTTTCCCAAAGGTTATACAGTATTTGGGCATCATCGATTTTCCCTATTAAGACGCTGCAACAAAATCGGTGTAAAAACAAAATATCTGCGGGCCTTAGGCCTCAAATGGTACATTAATAAACTTTTTGGGCATTATTGACTCCAAGTCATGACCTATGCCACAAAATCACCAAACAGCCCATTCATGCAATGCGTTTTGCCGTTTCTCCAACGAAATTGGTGCATACATACAACGTGAAAGCAAGCAAATGCTCTCCTATTCCTTAGTTCTTTCTAAATTTGGCTATTGCAACACGGTTTATGTGCTTGTATTACTCGTTGCTGTAGAAGAAATAAAAAATATCAAGATTCTCACTTACGGTTCGTATATGGTATTACACGTTTTAACAAAATTTCTCCTAAACCGTATAGCATTAAATCGCTAAATATGAAAACAGAAGGCTTCTGGTTACTGAGTGCTTATTTAATAAAATCATTGTTTTTAAAACTTCATTATATTTATTTGATTTTTATGATTTGACAAGTTTAAATATTCAGGTAATCGTCTTTAAATTCATAATAATTACGAACTACTATTTGTTAGGGCATGATTATGATTTCTTATGAAATATTAGATTAAGTATATTTTATAATTGTTTAACTTGGATCAATAAAACATTAACATGGTCGTTGGAATTTGCACTTTTTGAATTAAGCCATTTATTATTATTATAAATACAATCGTTGTTCTTATTTGGACCCAAATAATTCTAATGATCTAAAACGATAGAATTTTGTCTTTGCCTTACCAGCCAATGTGTTTGGCCCTTTCCTCAACGACATTGGTTAATAAATCATTTTTTTATCTTCCAACCTGCATAATGAAGGTATAGAAAGTTATGCAATCGCCTTTTTTTTCGCTCTCGCTAAATCGACTTATTAGCTCATTTTACAACTTTTGGCAAAGTTTCGCGTGTGTGCGCGCGTGTCTGTGTGTCTGTGTGGATGTATGTTATTATCCACGATAACTCCAGAAAGAAAACACCTACGTATTTAAAATTTTGTATTTAAGCTTGTTTTCATTTCGCTTGATTAGATTTTGTGAAAAATTAAGCGGCGGAGAGGAGGGATTTATTAGGGCCAGTTTTTGGTTTTTATAAAACATTTCTAACAAGATATAAAAATACCTAGATATAGACCTTAAACATATCGATTTATTATGGTCTATGCAATTTTTTGATACGACGTGTAATTTTGCTACAAAAAATTTCTAACCTAGAATTTAAGTGTTAGTTCAAATTTTTTTAATATCTGAATAACGATTAATTTCGTAAGAAAAGTTTTTTAAAGAAAATTTAATTTTACATAAGTTTTCTTTATAAAGTTTCTTAATATAATTCAAGGTAAGTCTAAACATTAATTAAATATGAATGAAAATGGTTAAACTGTATTAAAATTATTTTATTTCCCTTAATTTCCATTTTGTAGGTTGAAAGGTCGTGTGGTGTTCCACGCCCGATAGTTTTAGGATACCTATGCAACCTCTTTTTTATACGTTCATAACCAAAGCTGGCAACGTTGTAAAATAAAAATATCAGAATGACGTTTGAAGGTTCATGTCAGATAGAGATTAATAGACATAAATGCACGTTAACTTAAAAAAGTAAAAAAAAACATTTTTAAAAATTGCTTTTATTTCCAAATGTACTAAAAAGAATTAAATAATTTTTTTTATCTACCTAGTAACATCAACAATTTTTGTGACTAAAAATAAAAGTGTGGGGCGCTGTTTGTAGTGCCTTCCACTTCATTGTTTGAATGTAGGTGTTGATAAGCTTTGTTATAAGTGTAAGATATGTAAGTCCTACACTTTCATTTTTAGTCACAAAAATTTTGAATGTTATTGGGTAGTTACAAAAATTATTTAATTCTTTTTAGTACATTTGGAAATAAAAGCGTTTTTTAAAAATGTTTTTTTTTTACTTATTTTTATTTTCTACTTTTTAGTCCCAAATTCGTTAATCGATGTCGTTCGCTATCTATGTATCATTAGCGTTGGGTGTAACTTCCGACAAAGAAAGAAACTCAATTTTTCAAGACCCTAGCTTTATAAACAAAAATTTCGAACTTATTTGGCCAATATACATATGTATGCCGAAATTCAGCTCAATCGGAGATCGGAAAATAGTTTTTGACAGAATGCAATACTTTGAGCCCCCCGACCGCAGCCCCCTGATCTTGAACTAAACTTGTCGTATATTTTTGTACATGATCTTATGTCAAAAGCTTAAGTCTTGAATTCTAGGACCCTAGCTTCATAAACAAAAAGATTTCGACCATATTTTGTCAAACTTGGCCGCAACGCAGCCCCATGACCTTGAAACTCAACTTGTCGCATGTTTTTGTGCGTGGTCTTATGCTAAAAGCTTAAGTCCTGAATTTCAAGGTCTTAGCTCTATAAACAAAAATTTCGACCATATTTGGCCAAATTTGGTCGCAACACAGCCCTCTGAGCTTGAAACTCAACTTGTCGCATATTTTTATGCATGGTATTATACCAAATGGTTAAGTCCTAATATAATACCGATTTTTTTATTAATGGACCTTTTTTTTCTTTTTTATTTATTACTTATTTTATTACTTATTTTGATATAATAAGTCGCATCACCGAATGTCTCTTTTTGTCCAATAATTGTACTGTAAGGTCTATAGGACAATAAATTATTATTATTATTGTTAAATTTCAAGGCCCGAGCTCTATTAACAAAAATTTCGACTAAATTTGGCCGCAAAAGTCAAATCAAAAAACACGTATTCGCGTATTGTCATCAAGAATACGCATGTATTCCAAATTTCAGCTCAATCGGAGATCGGAAAGTTGTTGAAAATTCAATTACAAGATTTGAACTGGACAACCAAAGTGAGTTGAATGAAAGTGTTTAAAAACATTTGATAATACGGCTTAAGCATTTTCAATCATGTTTGTTTAATTTTTACATTTATCTCGTTTTTAAACTTTATGTAAAATTAAATTATCTTTATGAAATGTGTCTACACTTTTTCTTATGAAAGTAATCGTTATTCAGATATTGAAAAAATTTGAACTACATAACACTTAAATTCTGACTACGAGTAAACTACGCGTCGGTCGTATCAAACAATTGCATAGAGCAGAATTGATATGTTTAATGTCTATACCTGAGAATTTTACATCTTTGGAATATGCAGCTGCTTTAGAAATATTTGATACAAACCAAAAACTGCCCCTAATAAACCCCCATCTACGCCGCTGGATTTCTCCCAAAATCTAATCTGCTCCAACGGAAATGAAAACAAGCTTAACCACAAAATTTCAAGTACGTACGTGTTTTCGTTCTGGATTTATCATGGATACTAACATAGATTCACACCCACACACACAGACATCCAGACGTCATAGTGAATCGTGGTGAAACTTAGCCAAAAGCTGTAAAATAAGCTAATAAGTCGATTTAGCGTAGTGAAGAAATAGTCGATTGAATAACCTTCTATACCTACATATGTATATGTATGTATTTTCGTAAGAAACTTGCATAGTTATCTGAAAAAATTGTTATTAAAATAATTTCATTTCCTTTTTGTAGGTTAGAATGTCTTGTGGTACTTCACACCAAATATTTCATTTATAAATGACGAAACATTATTTAAAGAACACCAAACATTAAGTCCTCAAAGGTACACCATGTGTCAAGTAGTGTCATTTACGTTGTACTGCTCGTATTAGAACGGGGATTAGCGTAATTAATAGTACACAATGAGAGTTAAATGTTAAACGAATAAAAAAAATTTCCCGCCAATTTCTCCTCAAAAAGTGGTGGGGACGCGTGCTCAAAGGTACGCGAAAAAAAATATATATATATATATATATATATATATATATATATATATATATATATATATCCTTGGCGTAGATTGTTCAGGAGTCCTTCTCCTCTTCAACCCTGGTCAATCCATTCTTGTTGGTGTCGCGATGTTTTACGAGGTGTGGTTATTTTTGGTGCAAAAAAAAGATTTAGGTTTATTTGAACATTAAATAATGTGTTAATTCGTTTAAATTTACTTGTTGTTTAGTGGGGTGCAGCGTGCTTGGTGTGGTTAATTTGATTCGTTGTCCGGTTTCATGGCTAGGTTGTCATTGAATACACGGGGGATGCAGAGGGCATATGGAATGTTATCTAGGGATTCTTCTATACCCTCGGGGAGGTCGTCAAAGAGTTGTGTAAGGATCGCGGGGTATGCTTGAATTTTAATTTAGGTGGGAATTGGGGAAAACGGTAGTTATAGCGAGTGGTAACGATTTCTTTGGTTGGGATAGTATCGCCGAAAACTCTTTTATGCGAAAAGTTTTTCTGAAGTGTTTGGATCCTGTGTGTGATTGGTGGTATGTTTGCGTGTTGTGTTGTGATGTCACTAGGATACCTGAGCGGTAACCTGTGTACCACGTGGGTACTTGTGTATACCGTCGCCCGTTTTAAATACCAGTTTAGACTAGAATATAATTTTTATATTGTGCCTTAAATATTTCGAATTAGCCACGTGTTCTGCAAGTTATAAGAAAGTAATATTTGCATCAAATAAAGCAAAGTATCAAACAGGCAAGTTTTTTGTATTAATATTACGTAAGTATATTTTGTAATGTATACAGTTTTCACGTCACGGCGTGGGATACTGTACAGCTTTATCTCTTTAGTAGATAACCTTCCTTTGTTTTGCCTCCAATTTTAGTTTTAAATTTCTTTTTAAGTCTGATTTCAATGGATTACTAAAGATTTACGTCAATATTTTACATATTATTTAAACATTTATTGTGATTATAATGGATGATCGAAAGCTGTTCAAATAGGCTAGTGCATATTGTGGCGTACTGTGTAGCTGACCAGAGTCAACACACGTCAAAATAAAAGGTAATGTGCCATCAACAAAAGTGTTAATTATTTTGTTACACGATCAATTCGCGCTAAACGTCTCGTTTAACTTTATCTAATGTTTGCATGAGGTAATAATATTTAAACTAATAAACAACCAATCGTTAATTGAGTATTGAAAACGTAATAGTTTAAAAATATTAACGCATTCTGTAATGTTTTCGTGAATAAACAATCTGGTGAAATGTAATTCCTTAAATTTTTCTTCCATCCCTCGTAAATTTTATACAAACACTCGTTTTTACTTAAGGTATAACAAAGATCACGTAGCGTTGACCCAATTTTGAATATGTCATATCTAAACTTAAGTTTGATTCGATAAAGGACTCCGCACCATTTAAATGGCAAATGGCTTTTGTGGATTTGGCTAAATTTTTGATATGTTGTAGATCGTAAGGTTCTAATCAAAGACTACCATAGGCAGAAAGTCGAAAAATGGACAGTTTTTACGGTACAGCTCGCCAAAGTTTTGATTTTGACGTCTATCAATTTACCGCGATTTTGGCAAGCATAGCAACACGCGCCTTAGCATATGTACCTAAAAATGTATTGTCATTCAAAACGTCACGTCTTTTAATTAGTTCGAAAATCAAATCGAAATTCGTTTGAGCAGTTTTGCCGTAGACATGGTGATTTTTGAAGTGTCGTATAAATGGCATTTAGAAATCATTTACCCTGTTTGTGGCGGTCTTTTTGTCATTCCTACTGTTGGGGATGATTTTGTAACGGGCGTATTACCTGAGAGCCAGGTGTATGCAAGCAAAGTGATGCTTGCATACACCTGGCTACAAAGAATAGTATTTGAGGTTCTTTTTCAATCTTTTATAATTTCAAAAGCATTGAGCAAAAATTTTATATTGTTTTTATGAAAATGTGAAATGATTACCTTTCAATTTTAACTAAGTGATTTTAATTTATAATGGTAACGTTCATTAACTAAACTTTACTTTTATTGTTATCACATTTCTGTTTGACTAAATGAACTTTATAATTGCTTAACAAATTCCTTTTTCCTTTATCGGGACCCTCCAGCTAGCCCAATAATATAATAAATGGTTATTGTTATCATTTATTAAAATTACCCTCAATTTGTTTGTTATTCATTACCTGTATTTTATAATCAATTGAACTTGATTTCTTCAGTATTTACACATTCAGTTTTATATAAGTTTCTTAATATTCGTAATAGTCTAATAAAACTGAATCAAAAGTGATAACTATTTAATTAAACCAAAATTCGAAATGCGGACTATTTTGTTTACAATATTATACAAAAATCAATTCTAATTCTAAGTAGTGTTTCTTAATAGTAACATGCTAAAACAATGTTTTATCAATGATGAGCGAAATATAATTACGTTCAGCTTTGATATTCAAACAAATTCAAAAAAATAAAACTCAACAAAGTTCTTTTATTTACACTACAAATAATCTTACTTGTTCATCACTTCCTTCCAACTGGTGCTTCTGGCTGACAATTTGAGGCCTCGCATAGGTTGATGACGTTCTCTGTCGCCAAGCTGGAGCCGGCCTCCTTTGTTCTCTTAATCTCTTCTTATACCTTTGTTATGGGTGAATACGATTCTAATTTTCTTTCCCACAATTTAATGATCTTTGTAAATGACTGCTGATATATTTACACTATCCAGTTTTTACTTCATTGTTCAGTTTTAACTACAAACGGCGTACGCGACAAACTGCAAGCGAGCTACGAACGGCTATGCTTTTAATTATCAATGTTTTTTGGTTATTGTACTTTCTACATCGATCTATTACCCCGAATCGATTGTCTTATTTTATATTTATCACTCGCTTTCGAAACATCAACTTAGAGCACTTTCGATACGCACATAAACCGCGATTTTAAATTACTGCGTTTTTTTATTATCACCAACTTCATAACATTTACACTAATTCGTTTTAGCTTTTCTTTACATTAATAAGGACAATATCACTTATATTCTCTTAAGGCAATGTTAACTGAATTTTCGTTATAGTTTCACAATTTTATATGCAGCATAACTTAAGCTGCAACAATCGTTTTCAAACCATTTGATTACTTTCGACCAACTCTGATCGCTTACTTAATGCGTTAGTTGACGAAGATAGTTTTAGCGAAGAAGATTTCAAATCCCCCGTTACAAAATAACAATTTCTGGAATTGTGTACGTTTTGTGTTTCAATACCTCGGCAAGGTGGACAAAGGTATGTGACCAAAAAGGACGTTTTTATGCAAGATTTGGCAAGGCTTGTTGGACGAGTTTTGAAGATTATTTTTCATTACCTAAGTAGACAGGCTGTAAGTATCGTCATTGCTACAGTTATAGAATCGTTAAAGAAAAGATTGGTACCCGGTTATATTGGACTTGAAGCCATTACAAAGGACGATCACATTGCCAACCATGTAACAGAATTTTCCAACCAATTATATAATCCACAACCCAATAGACCGATAACAATTGCATATAATGACGGTTCCTCCTCCTATATATCAAAAAGTAATAACTTTCGTATCTTAAGACAATCTTACAACGTGCATAAGAGTCGTCACTTAGTAAAACCGCCTCTCATTGTAGCTCCAGACGGATATATACCAGCAATCCAAGGTCCTTATTTTTCGGACTCTAAAAATAAAAATGCCAGAATGCTGATTAATGAATTTAACAAAGATGGCGATGCAATAAGAGCATGGTTTCACCAAGATGATATTTTTGTGCTGGATCGTGGATAACGATATTTCATACTTCTGCTTGACGATGTAAGTATTTCAAACAAGATACCAGCTTTTCTTGAACGGGGCCAAAACCATTGTCCACTGAAGAATCAAATGAGTGCCACATAATAACTAAAACATGGTGGATAGTTGAAGCCAGAAACGGTCACCTCAAATCCATATTTAAGTTTGTTGGTCTAACAATTACAACACCACGTATCGAAAACCTTGGCGATTTCTATCGTATTGCTGGAGCGATAATAAACAAGTTTCACCCTCGAGTTCTTGTGTTAGGCGCTAACGAAGAGCTGGGCCAGCAATTACTGGAAAGAGCAAGCCAGGTTCATTTTATACAGGCCCGGGTGGAAGTAAAATATCTTCGTAGACGGAACGCTCGTTGGGTTCAAATAAATAAGCATGATTTAGGTGACTTCCCTCATCTCACTTTGGATTATCTTCGAGAGCTCACTGTAGGGGTATACCAAGTTAATCTGGCCCCATATTACATTCAAGATAAGTTCCAACGAGATGAAGAAGAATGAACCTAGCTGTATAGGAGTTAGACATTTTTCACGCAATGCGACAAAACATTAATTGTGGATTGCTTACAACCCCACCGAGAATCAAGAAGCCGATGAGAACGTGCAGGATATAATTCTTGGTTACTACTGTACGTGCAAATAAGGTGGAAGAACTCTTGGAACAACGAATAATTTCGTCAAACTCTTGCACATTTTTTGACTTTCTGCATATGGTAGTCTTTGATTAGAACTTTACCATCTACAACATATCAAAAATTTAGACAAAGCCACAGAAAGCCATTTGCCATTTAAACGGTGCGGGGTTCGTTGTTCCTATAATTCATTAATCTTTATATAACAAACACGGTTTGCTCTTATTTGCTGACGTAATGTCTAGAAGCCGTTTTAAGAAAATGAATTAATTTACTAATCTTTTTACACACTTTCCATAAATCAATTTATCTCTAAAGCCAATTAAACGTGAAACAACTTAATGCCATGAAGAATAGTAAGGAACTATGATGGATGATTCACCTTAATGTATATCTTGAACCGTCCTTTACTTCAAATGTGCGTAAATTGAATTTTAAATGTTTATCCTTTATTTGTTATCACATTTGTAGCTAAAAAAAAACAACAAAGAATGGAACTGTAAATGCTGTTTAACCACCATTTAGGTCGAGTTCTTTGAAATGAACTACGGTAACCAGCCAACCCTTGTAATAAAAAATATCTGAATTCACTTGATAATCTATTAAATCAAATAATCCGTCGAATAATCAATTACACCTGTGTCACATGTGCTTATACACACATCACAAAAGTCTAGGGATATTTTTTTTTTAATAAAAAACTATCAAGTATTTTGGTTTTTTTGAAGTGGTTTGCATATAGTAAATTAGCACAATGCTTTTAAAATATTCTAAATTAAAATTGTTAAAAAAACAAAAGAAAACAGTCTCAAAAAGCTTTAATGAAGTTTATTAGCAAAAAGTTGATTTTATGTAATCACAAGAAATTGAAGTGTCATCACTTAAAATATATATTAATTAAATTTAATAAAGAGTATTGCCTCCTCTTTGATTTAAAACGGCTCTGCATCTTCTAGTTATTGATAAAATTAAATTATCTATTGCATCTTGTGGTAACTGTTGCCAGTGTCTTACAGGGGCATCACGAAGCTGGATCTGAGTATGAATTTCGTCCAATTCACTTTCAATGCTTCTTCCCAACATGTCCCACACGTGTTCAATAACGTTTAAGTCTGGGGACTGGGCAGGCCATGGTAAAACAGAAATGTTTTCGTTTACCAGCCACTCGGTAACAGCACCTGCAACGTGTGGGGTGGCATTATCATGCATCAGCATGAACTCAGGTCCAACAGTACCTGCGAATGGAAGCACTATAGGCCGCAGTACCCTATTCAAATACCCATCGGCATTTAAAAATCTTTCTAGAAAAACGAGATCTGTTTTTCCGCCAATGCAGATACCACCCCACATCATTACGGTACCTCCTTTGTAAGAATGGACCTCCTGAACACATCTGAGCCTTTCTAAGTTACCAGGTCGTCTCCACACTCTAAGTCTTCGACTGTCAGGGTGTATTCCAAACCGAGATTCATCAGTGAACAAAACTCTAGACCACTGGTCCTCTGTCCACAGAATATGCTCTGCAGCCCATTCTACTCTGCGTGCTCGATTACCATACCGAATTGGTGGAGCTCTTATTGGACGTCGGGCATGGAGATCAGCTTCATGCAATCGATTTCTGATTGTTTGAGAACATACAGTTACATTATGAGTGGTCCGAAGCAGTGAAGTCAATTGTTTAGCCGTAGTTGTTGGACGTCGTCTAGCTTCCAATGTCAAGTAGTGTTCTTGAACTGCGGTAGTAACGCGTCCACGACCTGGATGTTGTTCACTAGGATCTGCGGATGTCCTATATCTACGCCATAATATGCTAATAACACTTTGAGAGGTGTTTAAAGTTGCTGCAACATCCACTTGCCTTCGACCAGCTTCGAGCATACCTACAGCTCTGTTCATTTCAGCTAAATTTAAATGTCGTCGTTGTTGATTATCTTCCATAATAACAGCGCCAATAAAACTTAAATCACCCCAAAATAAACTTAAATTAACTGCAAATAATAATTAAACGATTCCCTAACAACACTGGAATTGCTTCACTTTCAGTTGAATTAACAATAAAGCATTTGCATTTGTTTGTTTGTTTTTTAAACAATTGCTATCGCTAATCGAAAGACTAGCACTAACATACTTGATCAATGACATAGGTATTTGTTAACAAAATTCATTGAAATATATTTAAAAAAATATATCCCTAGACTTTTGTGATGTGTGTATTTTAAATACTATCTTATGTGTCCTGTCTATGCAGACTGTCATGCACAATATATAATAACATGAGTAGATGAATAGAAATCCTCTGAGTATATAACTTGTCTGCGTACCGAGAACAAGAACAATGAGTTGATCATATACATCCCAGGCGTAAAACAATAATTAGAATTAAAGACGTTACGCTATTCGTTTAATTTTATAAAGACCCCTGTCTAACCATGTGGGCCACGTTATTACTTTGCTTTGAGTTCTTAATAATACCGCAAAAGTCCAAGCTGCAAAAATAGCCGATCGCCAGAATAAACGTGGAGGCGATTACAAAAGCCTGCAAATCACGTTGCCCAACTTCCCATAATATAGCTGATCGACATGGCACAATATTATTATACTCGTGATCGATATTTTAGCGTAAGTACCTACAATCTTACACTTATAGACATTTATCACACAAATTCTCTCCAGTATGGTTTATTTATTGCCCTTCATAATACATAAGTAGGTTTATACAGTATAGCTTTATAATAGGTTAGGTTTACGTTTTAGTTACGCCTTAATCTCGGTATGATGCACATCTTACAACTTATATATTGTGATAAGCTCAAGCTCTTTTACATCAAGGTCGCTTTTATTTAAAACTGTCCAAGATAACCGTATTATAAGAACTGAAATATTCTAATCAAATTTCCTAAAACAATTTCATCGCTAATTAAATATTTAGAACTGCGCATAATATTTCGCTAATCAATCCCCACAGATACATATGACTTTATAAAAAGATACTGCACTGAAGATATGACAGCTTGAGATTGGGCCAAAATAATCATTATCTTCGACCAGTGTATTTCCATATTGGACTTACATGGAGATTGGCTGATGTTTATCTATTATCATATAATTGGGTTCCCAAATTATTTTGATGGCTGTTGTGAAAATAAAGGCGACAAGTGACGATAAGTTTCGTCATGATTTAATTTTTTCAAATTTTAATTTTAATAGGGAACTCAATTAAATCATAATTTAAAACGTTACGGAAATGAAGATAGGTAGGAATTCGATCTGAATTTCGTGAAGCAGGATATCAAGCCGAACTATTGCAATATTGATGAAGCACCTTCACCGTCAGGATCTGGATATTTAGCTTTTGGGTTAGGTAGCTGATTCCTAAAGGATAGGTATTGATTTCCGTAAAACTCATACCGGTTTATAAAAACTAGTACCAGTTTCCCAAAAAAAAAGAGCTCAAAACAGATCAATAACAGGCCAAAAAAACAGTTTAAGCGCCAAATTATTTTTACCATATGTGCAGGAATGTGTAAAACAAAAAAAAGTGCTAAAAAAGTAAACTTATCTAAGATTATTATTTACCTGGATGGATGGTTAAAATATACTTAAATCGAGACAAACAAGAAAACAAATTATTGTTATTAATATTTCTTTTTTAAGATATTATAATATTTAGTAAATGCTATTCATTAGATATGCAGAAGGATAATACAAAATTTCCATTAAGAACACCGTGTTATGTGAATTAACATTATACTTAGCATTTATGACGTCTTCAATGTCTATAAATATCATCATCATCACACCATAGAATTTTTTATATGACGGTAGTTAACAGCTTGTTACATGAATTTTAAATAGAAAGACGCTAGATTGTAGGATTCAAGAAATTCCAATCGATAGCTTATTATATCCTTTAAATTGAATAGTTTCATGTAGTATTTAATACAATACCCAATTGTATTAAATACCAAGATTGGCAGATATAGATTCATAATGCTGATCACAGACTGACTATATCTTCTTCTTCGTTTACATTCGACCAATCAATTTGGTTTTTAATTTCTTGACATCGGGAGAATTGTAACTCTACATATGAATGCCATCTTAGAAGCTCATTCTACTCCTTCATGTCCGACACCACATTATTGCTTTGGTCGCAGTTAGCACATCCCATACACACTACAGGCACAAGTTTGAGATGTGTACTGTATCCAATTTCTATATGTTTTGCATAATGAGTATCGTTCGATAGCTTATAATAAACACAATCGATTAAGTATTCCTCAGTTGCTTGTTTGTACACTCCTGTTCAAATTATGACCCGTCTGTGTTAGAAGAATCACCTTCACCGTGTTTCATTTTCTTTACTACTACTACTATCACCATTTTGATAACACCAACAGCACAATCTTAAATTATTATTTATAGTGCAACTATGTGGGCTATCCACACATAACGGGCGAACTTCAGAGTTTTGATCATTCCAGAAATGATTTTTGTTGCTGTTTGTATTGTACTTAGATAACGACTTTACTTGCACACAATTGCATTACGACTAAACACTGTTTAAGAAATTAGTCCAGTTAATTTTCGCATGGTAGGGTTGTGGCACGACGACTATTAGAAACAGGATATTATGTTCTTCTTCTTATTTGAAATACTTACAAAAGCACTGAAGTAATACAAATTAGCTATTTCCATCACTTTACATTCACCATACTTAGTATTAATTACAGCCACATCCATCATTTTATACTTTTTAGCTATCTCGAGGTCACACACAATTTTTCAAGGGTATGCAATAGGTGCTTTGGTTTAACCCTGCTAATTCCATGTGTAATAATTATTAAAAGTTGTTAACTGGGCGACTTCAACACACCTCACGGCGGTTTATATAAGAAAAATGTGTATTTGACTTTGAGTACTTACCTACAAGTTTACTTACCTTGACCTACTTTTACACAACTATTTGACCTTGACTCAATTTATCCAATACAAGCACCATTTAACCTTGACTTAGTTTACAGAGTAGACAACAACCTGTCATTCTTGTTTCCACGCACTCATTCCAATTTTTAGATTTCTAAGAATTGTTATATGATACCCCTAGAGGTCAATAAATTGTGACCTTGAAGAGGTCAATAAACTATGGACTCGCCCCTCCCTTTTCCACTAGCTGATCTATTCTAAGATTTCTAGGAATTGTAATATGATACCATACTCACCTTAACCTACTTTTATACAACTATTTAACTTTGACTCAATTTGGCCAATACAAGAATCATTTAACCATGACCTACGTTTTAACACATACAAAAATCTGTCATTCTTCATGTTTCCTTATGTCTCTTTACGTTTCATCTTATTTCTCGTGAGAACATTTACTGCAATCATACTTTCTCTCGTCTAGACCTGTTAATTCTAATGGACTGGTTATAGTTGTAATATGATAACCCTAGTTGTCAATAAACTCTGACATTGAAAGGGTCAATGCAGTTTGATTCTATTTTTAGAGTTCTAAAAATCTTACACAACTATTTGATTTTGACTCAGCTTAGCCAATATAAAAACCATTTAATCTTGGCCCACTTTTTGGAATAGACAACAACCTGTCCTTAAGAATGTCGCCGCTAGAGGGCGAGTGACCTTAGACTGAGCCAGAACCGGCCATATATGACTACTTCTACGCTCACACCCAGACTCATACCGACACCTACGCAAAAGCCCACACATACACCCATACCAACTCTCACACGCACACGTACATCCACACGCAGACGCACACGCACACACACACACACACGCACACAGACGCACACACACACAGACACACACGCTCACACACACACACACGCACACACACACACACACACACACACACACACACACACACACACACACACACACACACACACACACATCATGGCCGATCTTGGCCAAACGTGGGCAAATAAGTCCATTTAGCGATAGTGAAAAAAAGTCCATTGCGTAACATTTCAACATATAGGGTTTTTCATATAAACTCCGTTGCACGTTATTAATGTATTTAGCTAGTTCCATCAAATTATTTATATTGCTATTTTGTACCTCAATATGATTGAGAAAGAGATAGAAGCAATCTAGAACGTTAGAACTACTTATATGAATTTATGACGTGAGAGTGAACTTACATGAAATTTCGTATACATATGCATATATAGGTTGGAAAGCAATATTTTGAAAAACAAATATAGGATTTATTTATTTTATAATTCAAATTATTTGAAAAACTCTGTTATCGGTTGTTCAATCTTGTTAATTCCACTAATCCAATATTGACTTCTATAAACAATTCATTGCGAAGGTGATCAGGTCTAATCGTTTGCATGTTTGTCAGGATAGCGTTGTGTTTAACACCTGGCGCAAATGGCATAAATAAAATACTTTATCTGCAAAAGACTGATAAACTTGTCATTATTACTGCCAATTTTGATAATTTAAGTTGTCTTGGTTGTGTATTTCAAATCACACACGCCTTGCGCCATTATTCATTTCAACCTAATAATGAGACTGAAGTTGAAACTAATAATGGGGCTAGGACAATGTGATTTTGATAGAAAATTTCAGATAGAAGCTATTAGCCAGAATGACGCACACAAGTTGATCATATTTCGCTCAATTGCGCAGTCTCGTCTTACATAATAATCTACTATTATAAATATTCTAAATATTCTGCTACTTACTAAGGACGTGTCAGCCACATTATCTCCGGAAAATCTTACATGCTCCTTTTTGATAATTTACAATGTAACCAAAATAAAAAATACAGAAATGAAACGGATCACGTAGGGATTTCTATGAGTAATTTATGGTCATCACAAATTTTACCTTCAGTTATTTCTTCTGAATGGTAAAAATCATGTCTTTATAATTTTAGATTTAACAAATAATGCTTTATAGTTAAGTATTTAAATATTTAAATTATTGAAATTAGCAATAAAGTTTGTACTTCTTATTGTTATGATTTGATCATAATTACTAGGGCAAGGATTCTAGGGCAATTGCCTTTTTGTTCCTAATTCAGGCTGATTAATAAAAAGACAAATTAAATTTGTATCACAAAGATTACGCCATCTGACACATCTTTAAAATTGCCTAAATGCATGCATCGGACATTAATGGAAAAAAATATACAATACTAAATACCTAAACTGCATTTATTAAGTGCCCAAGATTGTATTTTGTTTAAAAGCCTGAACCAGTCTTCACAATTAATTTATTTGCATGGTAGAGTCGCGGCAAACTCTTTTCCAATGTGGGGATAAACGTCAGCGCTTGACATTGTTGCCAAACGTATGAAATTCGACGTCAACATAATACTTTGGTTATATTGTTTACATTTATTTTGAAAATTAGTTTTTCATGGAAATACTCGTTCTCAACTAAGTAACAATACTTTTAACAGTTCTTAGATCATTTTTCGATGATTAAACAATTGTAACATTTTGAAGTGGTCATGCATAATTTCGAGGAGCTTATCGAAAATCTCAAAATGTGGAAAACGTCAAAATTAGAAGTTATGTGTAAACAGAAGAGCTGACAACATTGTAATTTATTCGGCAGTTCTAACAACCCAACAACGTGTATTTCACTAACATAGATACATCATTTGTAATTATCAGGGTTATTATGGAAGTTGGTATGTTAAGTTTGTCTCTCTCTAACAATTTCACCCCCACAACGGAAAAGATTTTGCCATGACTATAAATTCATTTTAAGCTGTCGATTTTCAGTGAGTATCAATATTAATCTAAACGTAGCACGCAATCTAGCCACAGACAGAAGAATAACCTAACCTAAGAATCTTCGGTTTTGTCACTAGTACTTGCGTCTACAGACAGAAATATCACGTTGGCTTCCTGGCTTCCGCATACGTACATTAGCGCGGTAAATTTAAATAATAATACTGTTTGAAAATAGACCATATTGGTAACTTTTAGATATAATTATCCAATATTTGAACGCAAGAAAAATTATTAAAACAAATTTTATTATTTTTTTTATTAAACATTGACATTTAAAAGTTGCTTTGCCGTAATACATGCCTCGACTGAAGTTGGTTTAGTTAGTTTCAGATTAGTGCTACGTTTTCCAGCTATCTTTTTTGTTGAAAATAATCGTCGCTGTTTGTTAATTGACTTATTGTGTGGTACATTTTGATAATTGAAGGAACTTTGTTCTTAAAATTGTTTTCTTCTATTACCGATAGAGTAGGAATCAAGGTAGCTGTAATATTCTTAAACGTTTTCAGTTGCTCAAAACTGGTAATTTGGTCTATTAGTTCATTGTGAATTTTTTTTTTAGCAGCAATCAGCTGGAGAATAAAAAGCTGCAAGGAAACCCTTCTCGCATGTCATCTATCACCGACAAAGTGGTTAACTCAAAATTATAAGCATTGAGTCCATGCGAATATTTCTGCAACATCTCCAGTTGTCCTTGATGAATAATGATTAGCATAAAATCGTCTTCCTTTAAATATGGATGTTGGTTGCACGATTTACTTTGAGGCTTATAATAAAGAACAGTTCCACTTTCACTTATTTCATGTATCCAAGACTCTATACTTATGACATCATCTTTATGTTTTGTAAAATCATTATTTAAATTAAATGTCAGTGTTATGTTGTGTAGAGCTGTTTTGGTCAAAAGATGAATTCTCTTATCATCAGTTATTGAAACTCGAATATCATCTAAGATACATGAAAATGGTATTTTAGAAACTATTTTGCCGCCACCCCAATTCTTTGGGCAACAGTAAGATTGAGGTGACCTAAATCCTTTTCATGTCCTACATGGGTCTCTATAAAATGTACTATATGCTCATCATTTTTTAATACTGTAATGTGCATTTCAGATGAACATACACCATTTATTTTTTTACTGCCTTGAGTTTTCAAATTTCTTTTACCAGTTCCCTTGACAACATAAAATCCAGAACGTTGGCAAACATACACGATTTTCGTGGCTTCTAAGGTCGTATAGGACGCACCCCGTTTAACATATAATGAATGTGTTGTCTCTTCTAAAGTACTTTTTCAATTTTTGAAATCATTTACGTTTGAAAAATTCAATGTTTTACTTAAAACTTTTATGTCATGGTCTTGTTCAAAATGGTTATAAAGCAACAATTTTGTAGCACATATATTATTACACAAACAACATTGTAATGGTCGAAATCGCTTATCAACATTTACTTCATCCAGATGTATTTTTGTGGTTTGTATAATGATTTATGTCTGAGAAGTTCTTCTTACATATTTCACATGGATAGAGATAAACTTATGCCGATGTCAACTGATCTATTTTATCTAAAAAAGCGTTATTTTTTAAAAATTAAAGGTAGGGTTATTATAATGACTTCGCCAAGATGAAATTTCTGTACCTATTGTTTCAAGTTTGAATACTTGGAAAAAGATTTGAAGCATTTCTGACATTCAGCTGCACATTTGAACAATTTATTTGGCACAATTTCATCAATTAAATTTAAAAAGAAGGAAATTGTTAGTAGAAGAAAAAATAATTTTCAAATTGTATGAATTTCGAGACAAAACCTACCATTACGTGGCTTCTTAAATTAGAATGTTTGGAAAATTGCTTATTACACGCAGAACATTCATTTGCCATTTTATAAATAAACTAGGTACTACTAATCATTTAGCAAATGTACCAATCATGAATCACTTAACAAAAACAAATGCTAAAAATTTCTCCAATGTACTTTAACCACGAAAATTTAAAACATATACTTCATAAGAATACAAAAAATTTAAAAAACGTAACAAAACCTCAAAAAAAAAATTAAAATCGACCTGTTGCGCATGTGGAAGCCAATAAGTCAAAGTGACATTTCTGTCTGTATACGCAAGTGTCACTAGTGGTTGTGTTCTTCAGTTTTCGTGCGGTTATACTAGACGTTCGAAGACGAAAGTTACAATTCCAAAATTAAAAACTAATTTGAGGAAAAAAGTTAAAGCCTGGATCACAGCCCTTGATTCCAAGGACGTGTTCCAGGTAATGAATGAGATTGGAAATAGCATATTCGAACGTGGTAAATGAATCTTAAAAATGCATTTGAGGTAAACAGACTGAATTAATTTTATTTGTTGAAGATTACCTATACCAAAAAATGCTATTATTAAAATAAAATTAATTAGTAATTACTTAATTACTAATTAATTTTATTTTAATAATCTTATCCTCTAACAATCACACAATAACAACCATATTATGATTATAATTTAGCAATATAATATGGTAGTAATGTGCGGTCATTATTGTTTGACCGTGCCGCTCCTAGAACAGTACTACTGTTCCGCATTCTTAAAATGAAAATTGTGCTATATCCTGTGGCGTAAATGCAGATATTAAAATAAATACTACCATAAATGACAAAAACTATCCTGAATGATGAATTGCCTATTATGTAGGCGTACAAAACTTGAAAAATTGTAATTTACGTTTATTTTGAATTAACACTTAATTTTTTAAAATTTAGCTTTATTTAATTAAATTTCGTACATAATACAGTAGGTATATATTTATTATGACAGTTAAAAATAGAAAAATAAAATCAAACTTGGCAATTATCTATAAAACAATTTCAAAGTGACCCCCATTGTTTGCATTACAGGGATTTACTCTTCGTTTCATACTTTTAAATACATTTATTAATTGAGCTTCTGTAATATTTTAACTTGCCTTGAAAGTCCTGGTTGATTTATTAATGAGTTTTGAAAGAAATTGTAATACACATGTAGATAAAGGAATAATTGAAAATCAAAAATCTATGTACGTCTATGAAATGTCAATCGAAGTTGAAATAAATATTTGTGCATAACTTCGCCAGAAAGTTGGAATAAACTTTTGATAAAAATTCTGTAAAAAGCAGTTTTTTTCGATTAATCATTGTTGATATCCTGGTATAATAATAAATAGTTTCGAAAAGTACGCTTTTGCTGCATTAGTAGTAGTTACTTATCTCATACTGTCAAATATCGAATAACAAATGTAGCAATAGTATATTACATAATGCACCTAATTATAAATAGTACGTAACGATTAAAAAAGGAAGACATAATTGCAATTTAGAAACAGGTCAAACTGTTTTTTTTGTACAGATAACGGTTCATTCTACCAATTATTTTCAGGAAATATATATAAATACCTACTAAATCTGACCACAATTCTCTAATTTGATAGTACCTAGTATTGCGTTATATTGTAGGATATACAAAAGTTTTATAGTTTTGTGTTACACAATTCGAAGGTAGGTACGTTTCCTAACTAATTTACAATTAATTGTTAATTAATTTTGCGATTTACTGTTTCACTTATTATTTCTCTACTGCGCGTGATAAGTCAAAACAATACAATGAGATAATGTAATTTAAAAAATAGTATAGTAAGTTAGGCGTTAATAAGAGTGTTTGCGAATTGTGTCGTGGGTTATTTCAATTGTAGCAGTGATGAACAACTTATAGAAGACATGCACAATGTTAAATTAGAAAAAAAAAAAAATGATGAAAGTGACTTTTGATTGACATCTCCTTTGGTAATGCTTTCATATCTCGTTCTATATAGTATTAAAATTAATGAAAAACCTTATTCTTGTAGCTGTACTTTATTAATTTAGTCATAGTTCAAGTGAAAAGGTTCTTATTAATAGCTGAAAATAAAATGTAAAAACATGGACTCTTATAAAACTACATTTCTTCTTCATCAGATGAGGCATCTGGGAATACGCCAACTTCATCATCTCATTTGAAATTGGTAGTGTTGAGTTCACTGAAGTCGGTTCTTCATATATTGAATAAAAGTAGACGAAACTCACATGAAATAACCTCAACCATGGAAATAAAAGATGTGGTTTCCAGTTGAAATCTTGATTTAATTATAGAAACTTATACATAGTGACGTTTCGGGAAAACTGAGATACATATATATATATATATATATATATATATATATATATATATATATATATATATATATATATATAATCATATATATGGTTCCCATCTTCAGACAGATAATATAAATTAAAATAACATTTAAGTGTTAAAATTATCTACAATCAAATACATTTATGTGATTTTTAGCCGAAATTAGACATATGTTAACACCAAGATTAACTAAAATTAGTAAACATAATTGGATTGAAATCCATTATAATATTTACATTAATAATGTGGATAATTTATACTGAGTGAGATCTCAAGTTATCCCCATTAAGGCCCTAAAACATTTTTTAATTATAATTTTCACTGTAATTCAAACAATAAATTAATATTAATTACCGTAATTACGGGAAACGTTAAGACCCGCATGTTAATTATGGTAAATTCAAACTTATTAAAATATTTACGACAATTAATAAAACGTGCTGATAATAAAAGTTACTGTCAATTATACAAAGTAAAAATTTTTTAACAAATTTTATACCAACTTAAACTTCTACACAAGTTTACCAACCTAATACATAAAACACCTATAATTATGTTATGTTTAACAATTTTTAATTAAGTTAAGATAATTACTACTAAGGTTACTGTTATCTGTTTTAAAATTAATTGAATTATATTTTTAGTATAAAACATTTCAATAAATAGCCTTTTTAGTAGGTTACTTTCATAAGCAAGAATCTGTTTGTCGTCAAAATCAAAAGTATGGCCTAATTGTACGTAATGGTTGGATAGGGCTGTGTTATCAAGTTTATTTTTTATGGAATATTTGTGTTGGCTGATACGTTTTTAAAGTATTGTGAGGTCTGTCCAATATAGGATTTTGGGCAATTTTTGCAGTCAATTTTGTACACTAAATTAGATCTTTCGTCAGTGGGAATGCTAGCTTTAAGTTTGGTATGGAAATTGTTAACTGTATTGAAATTACTAAAAGTAATGTTGGTTTGTTTAGTTTTATTGAGTATAATTTGCCTAATTTTATTAGTAACATTGGGAATATAAGGTAAAGAAAAATATTTTTTGGATTCTTCAGGTTTACTATTTTTATATTTATGTTTATTGTAGATCCAATTTAACCGTTTCTTTATGTGTTTATTGATAAAGGTTATTGGGTAATTGTTTTTAATTAAAGCATTTTTTATTTTCTGCAAATTGTCAGGTCGGAATTGTGGGTGTGCTAAAATTATGGCTCTGTCAACTAAAGCATGAATAACGTTAATTTTAAATCTAATGTGATTCAAACCATCAAAATTTAGATATCTTTCAGACCATACGCTCTTGGTATACCAATTAGTAACAATTTCCCTACCATTATTAATTAAACTGATGTCTAGGAAATTGAGTTTTTGATTTGTTTCATACTCAACTGTAAATTGAATTCTAGGATGGAAATTATTGAAATGTTCAACAAGGTTATTTATATATGTAGGGTTCATTAGTAAGATGCAATCATCAACATATCTTTTGTAGAAACTTATTTTTTCATTCCAATAGTTATCGTTGATAATTTGATTTTCAATGTGTTCCATAACAAAATTTGCTATAACTGAGGATAAGGGACTACCCATTTGCTGTACCGAAAGTTTGTTTAAAATAGGTATTTTTATATTGAAAATATGTAGAGTTCAAAATAAGTTCTGCGGCAGTAATAAAGTTTTCTTCCGAAATAGTAGTGAATTTTGAAATTTCTTGCCATTTATTTTTAATGCAATTTAGAGCTAATTCAATGGGGATGTTAGTAAAGAGAGATTGGACGTCCAGACTGACCAGTTTATATTCTTTAGGAACTTTATAATTTTTTATGAATCTATGAAAAGACCAGGAGTCTTTAGTATGGAATACTGATTTACCAACGATATTTTGTAGAATTTTTGCTAGAAATTTAGACAGTTTAAATGTGGGTGATTGCACATTACTTACAATCGGTCTAAGTGGTATGTTAGGTTTATGTAGTTTAGGCAACCCGTAGATTTTGGGTGAAACAGAATTATTACATCTTAAGGATTTATAAGTTTGTTCATTGATTTGTTGGTGTTTCTTCCATTTGCAAAGGATATTATTAATTTTATTTTCTATTTTACAGGTAGGATCTTGTTTTAATTCTGTATATGTAGTTTTATCATTAAGTAGTGTGGATATTTTATTTTCATAAGTAGATGTAGGAAGTACAACAGTTTTGTTAGTTTTATCACATTTTGTAATAATCAGGTTAGGGTTGTTTTTAATAAATTTTTTCGTTTCATTGATACATTTGTGAATATGTGAATTATTCTTGTGATTTTTCTTATTTATTGAAGTACAATGATTAGTTAAAATATGAACAGTTTTGGTACGTAATTCATTTTGGTATCATTATCTAAATTCTTAATAATATTTTCAGTACTCCAAAATCTGCGGGATTGGAATATTATTGTTAACAAGAGTGGTTTTGGGTCTTGTTGTAAAATTAAGTGCACATTATCAGGAATTTTGTATTGCTAAGGTTTATAACCCAGTTAGTATTAATTTTGGAGTTAACAGGTTTTTTTCTACAACATAACTTATTTAATTTCGCAATATTCATTTTGATTTTCTTAAATAACTTTTCTTTTTTGTGTAGGATGAATTGAAAGAAGAGGTTATTAACTTCTTGGTCATAGTGATTTGAAATATATTTTTTATTAAGTGAAATCTGTTTACGTGTAATTTTTTCAGCTTCGTGAATGTTTCGTAAAATATATAAAAATATCAAAATAACCAACAAGGTAACTAACATCTCTACGTTCGTTACATATCAAAAACTGTGTTACAAACTTACCAAATTGACAAACAAAAAGCATTTCCTATTGAATTGTCGACGAAAACTAGTACTACCTTCATTTCTTAATTTTAAATACAACGTACATTTAGAACAAAACTTAAGTAACCACCAAATTCAACTTAGAAAAACTATTTAAAAATTTCAACAACAAACGTTAAATATTCTCATCCAGAACATTCACGAAACTGAAAAAATTACACGTAAACAGATTTCACTTAATAAAAAATATATTTCAAATCACTATGACCAAGAAGTTAATAACCTCTTCTTTCAATTCATCCTACACAAAAAAGAAAAGTTATTTAAGAAAATCAAAATGAAGAATATTGCGAAATTAAATAAGTTATGTTGTAGAAAAAAACCTGTTAACTCCAAAATTAATACTAACTGGGTTATAAACCTTAGCAATACAAAAATTCCTGATAATGTGCACTTAATTTTACAACAAGACCCAAAAACCACTCTTGTTAACAATAATATTCCAATCCCGCAGATTTTGGCGAGTACTGAAAATATTATTAAGAATTTAGATAATGATACCAAAAATGAAATACGTACCAAAACTGTTCATATTTTAACCAATCATTGTACTTCAATAAATAAGAAAAATCACAAGAATAATTCACATATTCACAAATGTATCAATGAAACGAAAAAATTTATTAAAAACAACCCTAACCTGATTATTACAAAATGTGATAAAACTAACAAAACTGTTGTACTTCCTACATCTACTTATGAAAATAAAATATCCAAACTACTTAATGATAAAACTACATATACAGAATTAAAACAAGATCCTACCTGTAAAATAGAAAATAAAATTAATAATATCCTTTGCAAATGGAAGAAACACCAACAAATCAATGAACAAACTTATAAATCCTTAAGATGTAATAATTCTGTTTCACCCAAAATCTACGGGTTGCCTAAACTACATAAACCTAACATACCACTTAGACCGATTGTAAGTAATGTGCAATCACCCACATTTAAACTGTCTAAATTTCTAGCAAAAATTCTACAAAATATCGTTGGTAAATCAGTATTCCATACTAAAGACTCCTGGTCTTTTCATAGATTCATAAAAAATTATAAAGTTCCTAAAGAATATAAACTGGTTAGTCTGGACGTCCAATCTCTCTTTACTAACATCCCCATTGAATTAGCTCTAAATTGCATTAAAAATAAATGGCAAGAAATTTCAAAATTCACTACTATTTCGGAAGAAAACTTTATTACTGCCGCAGAACTTATTTTGAACTCTACATATTTTCAATATAAAAATACCTTTTTTAAACAAACTTTCGGTACAGCAATGGGTAGTCCCTTATCCTCAGTTATAGCAAATCTTGTTATGGAACACATTGAAAATCAAATTATCAACGATAACTATTGGAATGAAAAAATAAGTTTCTACAAAAGATATGTTGATGATTGCATCTTACTAATGAACCCTACATATATAAATAACCTTGTTGAACATTTCAATAATTTCCATCCTAGAATTCAATTTACAGTTGAGTATGAAACAAATCAAAAACTCAATTTCCTAGACATCAGTTTAATTAATAATGGTAGGGAAATTGTTACTAATTGGTATACCAAGAGCGTACGGTCTGAAAGATATCTAAATTTTGATGGTTTGAATCACATTAGATTTAAAATTAACGTTGACAGAGCCATAATTTTAGCACACCCACATTTCCGACCTGACAATTTGCAGAAAATAAAAAATGCTTTACCCAATAACTTTTATCAATAAACACATAAAGAAACGGTTAAATTGGATCTATAATAAACATAAATATAAAAATAGTAAACCTGAAGAATCCAAAAAATATTTTTCTTTACCTTATATTCCCAATGTTACTAATAAAATTAGGCAAATTATACTCAATAAAACTAAACAAACCAACATTACTTTTAGTAATTTCAATACAGTTAACAATTTCCATACCAAACTTAAAGCTAGCATTCCCACTGACGAAAGATCTAATTTAGTGTACAGAATTGACTGCAAAAATTGCCCAAAATCCTATATTGGACAGACCTCACAATACTTTAAAAAACGTATCAGCCAACACAAATATTCCATAAAAAATAAACTAGATAACACAGCCCTATCCAACCATTACGTACAATTAGGCCATACTTTTGATTTTGACGACAAACAGATTCTTGCTTATGAAAGTAACCTACTAAAAAGGCTATTTATTGAAATGTTTTATACTCAAAAATATAATTCAATTAATTTTAAAACAGATATCAGTAACCTTAGTAGTAATTATCTTAACTTAATTAAAAATTGTTAAACATAACATAATTATAGGTGTTTTATGTATTAGGTTGGTAAACTTGTGTAGAAGTTTAAGTTGGTATAAAATTTGTTAAAAAATTTTCACTTTGTATAATTGACAGTAACTTTTATTATCAGCACGTTTTATTAATTGTCGTAAATATTTTAATAAGTTTGAATTTACCTTAATTAACATGCGGGTCTTAATGTTTCCCGTAATTACGGTAATTAATATTAATTTATTGTTTGAATTACAGTGAAAATTTTAATTAAAAAATGTTTTAGGGCCTTAATGGGGATAACTTGAGATCTCACTCAGTATAAATTATCCACATTATTAATGTAAATATTATAATGGATTTCAATCCAATTATGTTTACTAATTTTAGTTAATCTTGGTAAGTTAACATATGTCTAATTTCGACTAAAAATCACATAAATGTATTTGATTGTAGATAATTTTTAACACTTAAATGTTATTTTAATTTATATTATCTGTCTGAAGATGGGAATCATAGATATATATATATATATATATATATATATATATATATATATATATATATATATATATATATATATATATGTATCTCAGTTTTCCCGAAACGTCACTATGTATAAGTTTCTATAATTAAATCAAGATTTCAACTGGAAACCACATCTTTTATTTCCATGGTTGAGGTTATTTCATGTGAGTTTCCTCTACTTTTATTCAATATATGAAGAACCGACTTCAGTGAACTCAACACTACCAATTTCAAATAAATTATAATAACGGTTCATGAACTACACCAAATTTAAAAAAAAAAATTCATCATCTTATGTTACAAGGTTTTGTTAAAAATCCCACAAGAATTCTGAAATATACGCGAGCAGTTACATGATATGTTTCTTTTCAATAGTAATTGGAACCTTTCCTGCGTAAGTCTGTTTTGGCGTTAAAATAATGTTACTGCCTTTCCCTGCTTTTCGAAACTTACTTTTTGAAATTTTCATTCTCATCTAAGGAAGTTTTATACAATAGAACTTTACTACTTTTTTTATAACGAATCCAGCGTACTTCTCTCCAATTTAATTAGTCTCCAGAAGTATTTAATTTTCTATTAGTTAATGACGATCCAAATAAGAAGGCAAAATCGAGAAAGTTGGATCTCACTATTTCAATAACTACTAATTTTTTCTACATACTTGGCGAATAAGCTGAGTCCAATCGTGGGGACGTTCAATTTTTCCATTGAATTTCTTTCTCTTTTTTTCGATTGGACTGTGGTCTGTATCGCGCCCCATATGGGTGTGTCCCGGAAACAAGAATTTGTGATCTATTATTTTGAGGCCCTCAGAATTTTGTAAAGCTACAAACAGGCTGCTGCCATATGGCTATTTTTATTTTGTCCGCCACATGAGTCGGAATACATAAGTATGTATCTAATTTCAAAACTCTTGTTAAAAATCTGTGAATACTAGAGCCAATATCATTTCCACCTCTTTTTGCCACTAATTCATGCCATAGGTGACATAATACCTGAGAAGTGTCTCAATCGTGTTCAGTGAGTTTGAACGTCCAGAGTTGCTTTTGTAAAACGAATCATCACTCTGTAGGTCTGGCGTTTTGAGGCATTGTTGGAGGTCAAAACTTATCGCTTTTTTTTTGAAGATCGCTTTTTGTTAAGTTTTTGTTCGTTTTTTTCATTGTATATCCTGCATTGGCTTTAAGATGATGTAAATCCAACTCCTTCATAAATTCTTTTTTTCACTTTCAGTTTTTGACATCTTTATTTTCATTACTAAAATGTGCAGCATATATCTTTTTTGGGCTGCTTCGTCTTGTGTAATGGTTCTCAGAAGATGGAATAGAAAGAATGTGTTGCCTCCTAATTTCTTTGTCTTCCTCAGAAATCAGTTTATCAAGGGCTAAGAGGCCAGATGTATCATTTGCTTTTTCGACATTATAACCTCAATAAATTTGTTGCTTATATCAAACGTTTTAGTTAAACATCCTTTACATGTAAGAGCTAGGGCCCCTTTATTCGAAAATAGTATACTATTGTACTAGTCCTTTGATGCTGTTTACTGGCATCATTGGTACGAATACGGGTACTTTTCTTATCTTTTGTTTCGATCAAATCACCTATATACTTATATCTGCTATTGTAATCTCCAATTTCCCAAAATTCTTTGAACAAATTCAGCCGAACCTCATCGATATATTTTTTTTGCATTTGTTTCGGCAGGCCGTTTGTTCTTTCATAGTTTTTTCACGAAAATTTTGTTTTCTCTTGTAACATACATTTTCCAAAGTCTCGTTTAACGTCTCTCTCCTCTCTCATTTCTCGTCTCTATTTTAAATTACTTATCATTCGCACATGTTTCACCTAGTTGTGAAATCTTCTCAATTTCCTCCTGATCTACCACTGTATTGTCATATTCATCTTCAAAGGGCATATAACTTGGGTCATTAATACTATCATCTGAATTAAAAATGTTTTGGAATTCACTTTGGAGATCTTCTGGTAGAGATAAATCTTCACTACTATTATCTGTAAAAATCATAGATTTTTACAGACATGAATCAGAGAAAATTGGCATGTATCCTAATACTTCATTTGTATTTTCCTTACATTTATTGGTTATATTATATTATTTATTATCATCCTGTGTATTATTATACCACACCTTCATAAGAAGTTCCCAGCTCATGATCACATCTTTGGTTTTCACCATCATTACACACGAGATTTGTACTGCTCGGAGTTGCGACTAAAAATTATCGGCTGTAATTACACCAGAGGTTTTGTTTTATCCGGATAAAATTGATTTTTTTTACGAGAATTTGGTTGCTTGGTAAATTCAGGACAGAAACGACCTACGATAAAAAAAACTCGTCCTTCGGACTGGTTTTTTTATCTGGTGGTTTGTGAATTTACCAAAAAGAAACCAAAGTAGAGTTTAAAAAATTAAATTTTATCTTGGAGAAAAAATAACCTGGAGTGTAAATCGATGAGATAATTTAATGAATAATTAAAAATAATAGTTAGGTAATTATGAAAAATTCCAGAATACATTTTTTTATTTAAAAATGGAAAAATGTTCATTCGTTATCATAGCAACAAACAGTAATCACGTTTGAGAAAGTCTGCATGGAAATTCACACGAACTTTATTCAGATACAAAATTTGGGCTAACTTTATCCGATGTCAAAGTGCAAAAGTCATCGTGGCTTATGGAATTTTTTATACATGAATTTAATCATCTAGTTAAAGGATCCCGCACCCAAGTAATGGAAAAATGGTGACCGGTTAAATTTTCTGAAACTTTGGTATATTGTTGTACTCGTAACCAAAAGTGTCAATTGACCCCACTCAATCCTATGACTACTTTTTGAGATACAGGGTGTTAAAGTTGAGAAATGCCCAGTTTTTCGGAATTTGTATTTTCAAACTTAAGAGCTAGATTAGATTTCTGTTGTATAAATCCCTTTACTGCATACTTAAGTAATACATTAGTAAATACATACAATTCAAAATATTTCTAACTACAGGGTGATTCACAAATATATGAAGGTGGTTTTTTGCAGAAACTCAGTATTTTTAGTATAACTTCAGGGAACAACTTTTTCAAAAGGTACTATCCAATATGGTATTTTGACGATAAAATTTTGCACAACAAATATTTATTATACAGGGTGTTTTACAGAATGAGCCACAATACAAAATTATTTTTTTATGACAATTCAGAACGCTGTACTTTTTGAGAAAGTTGATACTATTAATATATTTGTATATATAAGTTTCAATATATACAGGGTGATTTATTTATTAAGTTATTGTATTTTAAGAAAACTACAAAAACCATGAATACCCTCGGTTAAATGTAACCATTTTTTCAGTATATATTATTTGTAGTAGCCTCTTAAGGGTTATGAATTTTAAATCCGATACTATAACCAGTTTTCGAGATACAAGACGTAAAAGTTTAGAATGTTGAATTCATTAGTTTTTCCCTTTTCATCTGAAAAGCTAAATTGATTTTATGTTACCTATATAAGTGTAATGATTTTTGCAAACACTTAAGATCTCTACAATTTTGCCATATATATTTTATTTCTTAAAATTTTTATAACTACCCACTTACAATTTCGCAATTTATATTGTTCATACTGGGTGAACTATCAAGCCATACTGTCAGCTACCAAAAATATATAGGCTTTGAAATTATTCCAACGATACCTTGCATTTCGTGAGTGACTTTTACTTAAATTTCATAATATTACATTAGGTACGCATGAACATAATATATACAGGGTGATTTGATTGTTTTATAATTACCTACAAAATATATCACACCTTGCTCAGATGTACGTGATACTAAATAGTAGGTGTCTGTTTTGTAAAGGCAAGTATTTCATAGTGTGTCTAATTATTTTTTTATTATTATCATTATCAAACACTATCCACATCGTATATTTTAACGGGTTTCGAAATCTCGAATATATTCTTAACTATCGGCAATCAGGTTCATGAACAAGTTCGTTTATCCTTATTGAGTTACTTTCTTCCCTTTGGAAAGTGGCATGGATATATTGGGCGGCTAAATATGGATGACGGTATAGATCTGTTACGTTTTTTAAATATTCAACGACAACGTGTCTATGGTTTAATCTACTCCATTTCTTACGCCGACGCGGGCGGGCGGGCGGGCGGGCATGCGTGCGTGCGTGCGTGCGTGCGTCCGAGCGTGTGGGCGTGCGCGCGTGCGCGCGTGGGTGCACGGACGCGTGGGCGTGTGCGCGTGTGCGCGTGCGTGTGTGCGCGTGTGTGTGCGTGTGTGTGTGTGTGAGCGTGCGTGCGTGCGTGTGTGCGTACGGATGCTTGTTAATATCCACGATAACTCCAGAACGACTATTGACTAAATATTTTATATTTAAACTTGTTTTCACTGGACCCGGATCTGATTAGATTTTGGGAGAAATCCAGCGGCGGAGTGGGGGGTTTATTAGTGCGAGTTTTGGTTTTTATCAAATATTAAAGTAGATGCATATTTCAAAGATATAAAAATGCCCAAACATAGACCTTAAACATACGGGTTAATTAGGTTCAACGCAATTTTTTGATACGACGCGTAATTTAGCGGCAAAAAAATCCTAAGGTAAAATTTAAGTATTAGTTAATTTTACATAACTTTTAAATTATTATAAGATTTTGTTATGAACGAATAAAAGTACAGGTCGTAGGTTCAAATCCTACTCGAGGTAAACTTTTTATTCGTGTATTTAATAAAATTAATAATAATTTTGAATTACATAACTTTTCTTTATAAAGTTTCTGAGTATAACGCAACGTAAGTCTAAGAAATAATTATATATGGATGAAAATGTTTAAACTGTACTATTGATATCTTATAGAAGCCGGCCGCTTTGGAATTTTTTTTGACATCTATTTATGTTAATCTGTTTCTGAAATGAAATTTTTGTTTTTACAATGTTGCCTGTTTCCGTTATGAAAGTATGAAAGAGGTTGCATAGTTACACAAAAAAAAAATTTCATTGAATGCAGTTTTAAACGCCTGTTTGACATGGCTCAATGTTTTTACACTGTTGCTTATTTTCGTATTGAACTTATTATAAAAGAGGTTGCATAATTATCTTAAAACAATCTTATTAAAATTACTACATTTCTTTTAATTTCTATTTTGTAGGTTGGAAGGTTGTGTGGTATTTTTTCAGCATTTGTTTAACAAATTGTAGGGTTTCTCTTACTTTGCCGACGTATTTTTTAACGAAAACGTCCTTAAAAAATTAGTTTAAGATGCATATTTTTGCAACACCTTGTATTTGACCATAAAATATTTTATACAAATTGCTTCTGATTTAACAATAAAACAGATACATTCCAATAATTATATCACTGTTGCAATACCTAACTGTTAATATTAAAGGAGAATTAATCATAGTTGTCTGTACTCAACTAGCTACCTCAGAATAAATGACATATTACTGTAAATTCTTACCAAGTTTTTCATTATTTTATGCTGTTTAACTCTGTATGGGGTTGTGTTGTGTTTTTAAGCATTTAGTTGTGTTATTAATTATCATTTTCAACTTTGAGTGTGTTTGTTTTCATTGAAAATGGCTTTCGCAAACCGGTTAACCTGTTATGCGTGTGACAGACATTTTAACGGGAAGAAATTATTGATTTCCTACAAGTTGCATCTCTTAGAAGACAAATTGCACGACATCCTCCAGTTGACATAGACATTATCTATATTGCCTAGTGTATAAAAACTTGTGGCATATCCATGCCACTTTCCAAAGGGAATAAAGTAACTCAATAGAGATAAACGAACTTGTTCATTAACCTGATTGCCGATAGTTAAGAATTTATTCGAGATTTCGAAACCCCTTAAAATATACGATGTGGAGAGTGTTTGATAATGATAATAATCAAAAAAATCCAATTAAAGACAACTATTGCATTCACATATCTGGTCCTGGAACTAGAACTATGAAATACTTGCCTTACAAAACAGGCACCTAGTATTTAGTATCACGTATATCGGAATAAGGTGTGATAGATTTTGTAGGTAATTATAAAACAACCAAATTACCCTGTATATATTATGTTCATGCGTACTTAATGTAATATTATGAAATTAACACGAAAGTCACTCACGAAATACAAGGTATCGTTGGAATAATTTCAAAGCCTATTTATTTGTGGTAGCTGACAGTATACCTTTATAATTCACCCTGTATAAACAGTATAGATTGCGAAATTGTGAGTGGGTAGATATAAACTTTAAGAAATAAAATATATACGGCGAAATTGTAGAGATATTAAGTGTTTGCAAAATCTATTGTAAATAATTCGTGAATCACCCTGTAACAGTAAATATTTTTGCGAAACTTTTAAAGTATATCGAAATATTCTTACATTAAACTTATATAGGTAACATAATATCAATTTAGCTTTTCAGTTTAAATAAGAAAAGCGTGTAAATTCAACATTTCTCAACTTTTACGCCTTGCATCTCGAAAACTGGTCATAGTATCGGATTTAAAATTCATAACTCTTAAGAGGCTACTACAAATAATTTATACTGAAAAAATGGTTACATTTAACCGAGGGTATTCATGGTTTTTGTAGTTTTCTTAAAATACAATAACTTAATAAATAAATCACCCTGTATATATTAAAACTTATATATACAAATATATTAATAGTATCAACTTTCTCAAAAATCAATTCGGAAGTACAGCGTTTTAAATTAAGTCATAAAAAGAATAATTATATATTGTGGCTCATTCTGTAAAACACCCTGTATAATAAATATTTGTTGTGCAACATTTTATCGTCAAAACACCTTACTGTATAGTACCTTTTGAAAAAATGGTTCCGTGAAGTTCTCCTAAAAATAGTGAGCTTCTGCAGAAAGATTACCTTCATATATTTGTGAATCACCCTGTAGTTATAAATATTTTGAATTGTATGTATTTATTAATGTATTACTTAAATATTCAGTAAACGTATTTATGCAACAGAAATATAATCTAGTTCTTAAGTTTGAAAATACATTGACACTTTTGGTTACTAAATCGAGTACAACAACATACCAGAGTTTCAGAAAATTTAACCGGTCGCCATTTTTCCATTACCTGGGTGCGGGGCCCTTTACTTAATCATTTAGAGTTATTTTGAAAACATCTGGCAATAATTCCGTGTATTCTAATTTGTGACTCAATATAACTGCTGAAGAAGATGCAACAATACGATTTTGGATAGAAGAGTTTTCAGAACGAATTATTAATTGTTGTTGAACTGCAAATAAACATTAAAACATAAGAATCAATAAAGAAAAAATCTGTATAAAACTTAGCAACAGTACTAGTAGTTGGTTCTGGAACACTTTTCACCATATTCACTAAAATTTGTCCCCAAGATAACATTTTTACGACAAAATCGCTAAGCACGTTGTTATCACGTTGAATCTTTAAAACTTATAGGTTATGCTGGCGTAAATCAAGGCTTGAGCATATGTGAAAACACTATTACAAGATTCTCTGAGACATTCCTCATTTTACACAGTGAAATACCATCACATTCCGGCCATTAAAGATTGTTGCAAAATTTGGTACACACCTTTGTGCACCAGGAAGCATTTTCTGATTTCAACATTCGCTTGTAGTTTTACCAGTGCTGTTCGTGCCGGGTTTGTATTGAATATTTTTTATGAAAAACATGATACGCCACTATTTTTTCTTGGAATAGAAATTATTTTTGAAATTCCTATTCCTTTCTGATGAAATTCGGTCTGCTGACTTTCTTTCGCCTGACGTCCCGTTTTTGAGTAAAAACATAGAGTGTATTTCTATGCATGTAACTGAGGGCTTTGCTCAACTGAAAAGCGCGAGTTGGATGATGAAAAATTAGATTATCTCAAAATAAAGAATCTCAATATAAGAATTTTTCAATTAATATACAATATTCAGCTCTTCTTCACATAGAACCACGTATCCTTGCAAACATTCCTGGTGTATTTTGAATTGTTTCACATTCCACGACTATTCTGTTTTTGTACGTATATGGACAATACTCTTCAGATAACCCCACAAATAAAAATCTAAACTGTTTAGACCAGGGGATTTTGTTGGCCATTGCTAGGGTCCTCCAAGGCTTATCCAACGATTGGGATAGACGCGAAATATTAAATTCAATGAGCAGGTCCGCCATCATGCATATACCACATATGATTTCTCAAAGAAATTGGTACATCTTCAAGTGACATAGGAAGTTTTTCTTGGAGAAAATTGTAGCAAATCCGTTTACTAAGGCTTTCTGTAAGGTAAAATGATCCTATAAGACGGTAACCAATAATTGTTACCCAAACATTAACAGAAAATTAGTGTTGAAAACGTGTTTCTTTCATAGCGTGGGAATTTTCTTCCGACTAGATATGATTGTTGTGAAAATTTTGAATAATATTCTGTGAAAAGTTTGCTTCGTCGGTAAAGAGATTTTTTAATTCAAACTCGCTATGTGCAAGGCTGTGTAAATATTACAGTCAATAATTCAAACGCGTTTGAAAATCCCTTGGAAGTAATGCTTGTACTCTCTGAATGGACATAAACAAGAATTTATTAAACCTCTTCGTACTGTGTTGTAACTTATATTCCAAAATCTGTAGTAGTACTAGTCTCAAGATGTTTTTCGATTTCGAGCAGAAACGTTTCCTCAATTTCACGTGTTCTTGCAGTATAAGGTCTGCCTGCGGAATTACTTTCACGGAAAGTGCCCGTTTTGTGACGTCGTTAGTAAATCCTTGAAAATTTTTTTCTATCTCAAATAATATGCATCAAACATTAACAACTTGTCTATCTGTGAATGTCACCCAAGCGTCTAAACCAGTTGTTCATATGCATTGAAATACTCTTTGTTTTTTTTTACGCAAATGCGATACGTGGGACGTAATAAAATTATGTATGTAGAACTGATGTAAATTCTAAACATAGTGAGATTACAATCAAATTACTTATGTTAATGGAATGTGGGCCTGCAATATCGCAAGGATTCACACATACCAAAGCAACTTGACTAATATTATATAATCATTATTTTTACCTTCGATTGGCACTGAATGCTATTCTTTTCGCGCGCTAGTAACCTCCTGTAAAGCAAATAGAGGAAACTCAAACAATATTATTGCAGCTCAGAGTATGTTACAAATGTGGGCAACCCTATATTTAGACAGTATGTTGCTCCAACAAATAATGAACCACGTGGTTTGCACCACTTTATTAACATTTAATATTCTTACGTTAAGTGGCATGCTTTTTGATACGATTATTCTTGTAATATAACACCTACTGAAAAAGCCAAAAGGCAATAGGGGACATTTATTTTGATTCTGATAACGCTGGCTCTATAACTTTCTTCTCACCACTACCAACGATGAATGTAAGTGATATCTCAAGCCTCTCCCTGCATTTCACTCATATTCGATATATCTAAAGACAGTAAAATTTTCTGGTTCAATAATAATAAAAGTATTATTAATTTTTGAAGTAACGATCAACGTCGATAATTGGTATATAATAAATAATGTTTTAAACTTTATGAACTATTGCTCCTATGTAGAGTATTGCTACAAACAATTCAGTTTACCTAATGATAGATGAATAAAAGGATACCTGAAGGAAATACTGTTTTGGTTTTAAATATCGGAAAAATCAAAGAATCCTGCCAGAAACTTGAAAAGTTACCATTCTGTGTCACATTTAGTAATAGTAATATCATGCAAAATGCTTCGTTTGAAACGTGATCTGACTGGACGTTTGATTTCCTGTTGATTACAAATGCAATTAAATGGTTTAAAACTTAATCCATTATCTCTAAGAAGGTAAAAAACGTGTCGATGAAAATTTACCACAAGAAACATAAAACATCATCAAGGTAAGCTGTACATTTTTATATCTAAAAACGTCACAAGCAATTCGTTTCTAGTACGTAAAGCTTCGAAACATATTCAAAAACTTCAAATAATCCATCCTGCAGTTCTTTTCCTGGCTGCAGAAATTTAGCTCAATATTTCAAAAATATACCATAACGTGAAAAACGCTTGGCTTTAGGGAGACTGGAAAATAAGAGCTGAATATTATTTTTACTTTTATAAGCACAAAGCCCATAAGTACAGTATTGTGTTTGTAAAACAATAGCTGATGTAGAGCAGTACACGACCTTTCAACCTATACAGTGGAAATTAAGAGAAATAAAATAATTGTTTTAGGATAATTATAAAACCTCTCTAGCAATATGTCCATGATGGAAATAGCATCGTTATCAAAACAAGTATAAGTTAATAGACATTTACCAACTTGAAAGAAAAACACGCCCGTCAAAATATCGTAAACACAGTAGTAGAATGGAGACAGCTTCCTCCAACCCTAGGGATCAGTAATATGGTTAATACTACTAGTGTATTCTTAATATTAATATGAGTTTCGTGTAATAGAGGTTAATCGTGGTTCCACCTAATGGTATATTTTAATTATATTATAATAGATATATTGCTGTAATTGTTATGGCGGGAAAACTTGAAATTTTAAATAGCATTACAATAATGGGGGCGTTATACCATTTTGTGGGACTCCGATAGGATGCTGGAACTTGTTTTCAGTACTAGCCTTGCCGGTGCCCATTGATTTTATGAGAGGAAAACTTAAAGTTTGAAACAGTATTCTACTTATTGGAGGAACCATACCGTCTCATCTCCGACCAGGAGTCGGAGGCTTGCCACAGAGACTTAGCACCTTGCAGGGCGGCCTTTTTGTTATGACGAGAAAAATTTTAAAATAATTCGGACCCCCACTATCTCGTAGGACTTTGACAAGGCTGCAAAACTTCTCACAGAGTATTAGCTCCACTGCAGAGGCGCTCCCTTGTTTGTTTGTGGTGCCATGTAGTGGTGTATTTTTAAAATCTGTAATAGAGTATGATCGTGGTTTCATCTAGCGGTATATTTTAAAAGTATTTGAAGGTAAAAACCTAAAATTTGAAATAACAGGCCAAAATGAAGGCCCCATAGTATTTTATAGGATAGCGTTGAGTCCCCAACTTGGCCTTGGGTCTTAACCTCACTACAGACTTCCCTTCTTTGTCCACTTTACTACTTCGTGGTGTATTTTATAAGTTAGTGAAATACCATATTTCAGTATACATTGTCTTTCTGCTACCTTGTCCACACATTTTTTGACTTTCCGCCGTTGTTATAGCAAAAATCAAAGAGGAAAAGGTTTCAAGACATTATTGTATGTAGAAAATAACTAGAATGCTTAACTATATAAATGAATGAATAACATTTAAACAAATATTAAGTTTCTGTCTTACCAATAGGGTATAAGCTACATATTGAAACATTTGTTAATTTTCAAAGATTGTAATCTCATTATATTTAGAATTTACATCAGTTCTACATACATAAAGACAAAATTGACATCGATTGGGGCTTGAACCTTGATGGCGCAATTGGTTAGTGTGGTACTCTAGCAAAGTACAGGTCGTAGGTTCAAATCCTACTCGAGGTAAACTTTTATTTATGTATTTAATAAAATTAATAATAATTTTAATTACATATTTGCCTTATGAACTTATTCGTTCATAACAAAAACTTATAATGATGTATTTTGTAATCCGAAGATTTAAACTACGTTTAATAACGATTCGTAAGCAGGCATTTACATTACAATCAGTGACCTGCACCACCAATTTGTCCCCGTACTTTGCTGATATAGTATCCAATTTGAGAATCTCGTACTTAGTCCTAACTCCTAAATTCTTATAATTTTTAAAAACTTTAAAACATAGTGCTACATTTAGTGGGATTAAATCTGTATCTCTGATTATAACGTAACATTAAAAATATAAACTTACCAATGCTGATGATGAACCATTGTAATGTTGTCACGAGAGTGTATAACAGCTACACATTGTTTCATGTATTTATATGGTTAAAGTGACATTTTCAATTATTAACACTTAATACATAAAAATAAAACCTCTGTAACTTTGGAACGCATACAGTTAGAAACACGTGGTTTTAATGGTTGTATTTTAGTTTAATAGACTTTTAAAAATGTAATAATATACAGGGTGTACCTGTTATAGACATATCATCACGTTATTCTGGAGTAATGGTTCACCCTATACATTTTTAACTGACTTATTCTGATAGGTTAATTTATTTCGAATAACTTTTATTTGTTTTTTGTAAACCTATCTGAAACCGAAATATTAGCAAGTTACGTTACTTTTTGTACACACTCGATAATATAAAGTGCTTGTGCTGTATTGACCTTTTCAAGGTCATCGGGAGATTTTAATACCAACCCCCAACCAATTCCTGGAATCAAAGTTCATTGACCTCTGTCTCAAGGTCACCAGACAATTGTTAGACTGTAGCCGAGGTCGTGTGTTAGTTAAGTTATTACAATTCTCAAGGTCACCTTCATGGGGTATTCTTGGAAATTCAAGGTCAAGGTATCGGGATTCTACCTTTCAGGGTCACCCAAGCAATTCTTTGCTGAGTCAAGACATTAATTCTTAGAAATTAATCCTCAAGGTCGGGTATCGTACAGATGGTCGTTGTCTATGCTCAAATGTGAGTCAAAGCTCTTGTATTGGCTAAATTGTAATAAAAAGATTATGCTTACGTGACTTCATATTACTATCCTAAACCACCAGGATGAGGTAGTTTCCGTAAGAACCGGATCCGGTTTTCAAAACAGGTAGCCGTTTCCCAAAACTGGGGATATGTTTCGCAATACAGGTAACCGTTTCCCCATTTCAAGGTCACACCTCTGAGAAAATAACAAAGACGATCCATTGTTCTGACCGAGTTAAGGGTATATTGTTATTTAGATACCCCCACCATTTCAGGCTCAATTCTGAGAAATCAGTTTTAAGAACAAAGGCGATCCATTGTTCAAGCCGACGCTTCAAGGTCATCTAGCAAATAAAATATTTTTTATAAAACTCGTAATTTATTAACCACACAATAGTCATCTATATACAAATAAAAAATCGGTTAAGTCAATATACATATTACGGGAAGATGTACTGTCACTTAACATTTTGTAATACCTTTGTTGGGTCATACCTATTTTATTTATTAGTTGTTTCTCACATTCAATTTCCTTCAATCGATTTTCATTTAATGTGGTCCACGACACATCATCATCTTTCCTAATAGGTATTTTCATCGCTTCATTGTTTACTAGCCATACATTCAGATTGCCTTGAAGCCTTCATATCAGGATCTGAGATCCTTTTACTTTGAGACATTGTTCAAGACTTATTACAAACCTACGTCTCTTAAACTGATATGCAAAAATACAAATTAAAATCTTTTAATTATACAGTTCCGTAAACCCAAATTTCAGGGTCTATTTCGATTCAAAGTTAAAGGTGATCCGATCTTACCCGATTTTATCTCTATATAAGCGGAATAGTCCCACGTCAGTCGATACATTGTAATCGTGACATCAAATTACCTAAAGTGTTGTGAAGAGCAAGTACTACTGCAAAATCACCAGTGTGCGTGTGTGTGTGCGCGTGCGTGCGTGCGTGCGTGTGCGTGTGCGTGTGCGCGTGCGCGTGCGTGTGCGTGTGCGTGTGCGTGTGCGTGTGCGTGTGCGTGTGCGTGTGCGTGTGCGTGTGCGGGTGCGTAAGCGTGCGCGTGTGCGTGTGCGTGCGTGTGCGTGTACGTGTGCG
The DNA here is from genome assembly GCA_036346205.1 of Vesta saturnalis. Taxonomy (NCBI): domain Eukaryota; kingdom Metazoa; phylum Arthropoda; class Insecta; order Coleoptera; family Lampyridae; genus Vesta; species Vesta saturnalis. The sequence continues at coordinate 1,685,163 of JARFJB010002483.1, read as the reverse complement.
TGTGCGTGTGTGTGCGGGCGTGCGTGCGTGCGTGCGTGCGTGGGAGCGTGCGTGCGTGTTTGCGTGTGTGTGTCATATGTTACATTACAATCGTGACTAGAAGTTTTATTGCAAGCCTAAAGCGTTGTGAAGGGCAATTTGATGTTCGTTAAAAGTTCATTATTACGTGCATGCTTTATATTGTTGAAAGTAACTATGAGTATGCCAAGTAGTAGTGAGATAGTTAATTTAACAAGGCGTGTTACTCCTTTATTGAAAACAAAAAAGGAATTTTCGAGGCACATTCGTATAGTTAAGTCGAATATTAAGCTATTGCAGGATATAATTAAAAATAAAATTTATGATGGGACTCAAGCTTGAGACCAATTTAGCATTGGTCAAGTCCTATCTGGTCAGATTGTGGCGGTTAAAGAACACTTCAGAAAAGGTGGGTAGTGGAATTGTCAATAAAAAAGGTATACATGAATTACGTTGGTACCCCCTAGACGGATGTTTTAATGGTAGGTTACTTACAGGAATTATAATCAATATATCAAAAATTAAGGACGCTTTAATATTTTTACGAAATACATATGATAGCTTTGCACGTAAGGCGAAATTAATGTTAAGGCAATCCTTGCTAAAGGTGAATGTGGTCTTAGCCTGCAATTTCATGCAACCCCAAAATCATAGTATTGAGTTGAAGACTTTTGTCACAAAAAATTGAGTTATTGATATTTCAACCAATTTACATGTGTGCTACAATGAAAAAGTGTATTATAAGTTACAAAAAAAATTAAAGGAGTTTTCCGAAAGGGATTCAGGCTGGGCATTACATGAAGTTTTACATTTGAAAGTAAATATTAATAGCTATGTTCCATTTAGAGGTGGCCTTTCAACTTACGTTAAAGTTCCTCACTTCATAGCACTAAAGCATGCGGTAGTAAATGTTAAAAATGAGGACAAGTATTGCTTCCTACGGGCTGTTGTTTCAACATTATATCCCGCGCAACGTCATTCGGAAAGGGTTAAAAGTTATCCTCATCTTAGATATGTTTTAAAGTATGATTGATTCAATTCACTTCCCCATTCATCTGGATGATGTAACAAAATTTGAAAAACTAAACAACCTAGCAATTAATTTGTACTGCATAAATGATATAAAAAAAGTTGTACCCTTTGTATTGAGTAATTAGCAAAGTGGTAGAGAACCCATAAATCTTTTAATACTTTCTGCTTATGATTAAGCAGCGGATGATATTAATTTATTTGTTACCGATGCTTGAACCATTTTTCTTCAGATCACCTACAAAAACATATCACTCACTGTCATCAACTTAATCAATACTCTGCTAGGCTGCCTACCGAAGCAGAAATGAATTTACAGTTCAATAATTTCGTATTGTAAGAAAAGGGCTATTTGTAATTTATGCCCATTTAGAAAGCACTTTAGAAACGTGTATAAATGGTATCGAAACTAATACTCTATTTCACTCCAAACATATACCTTTCAGCATTGCTTACTATTTGAAGTGTTTATACAATGATTATTTATCTGGATTTAGGCTTTATAGAGGAGTGTGCTAATGAAGTTATTATTAAGACATTATTTGACAGAAAAATTAACTTAGACAATACCATTAAAGGTTTTACGAAATTGTGTGCCGACAAAGGTTCATTAACTTCCAATGAAGTAAATAGGATCTTAGATGACATGATTTTACTTGGAGACATACCCCTTAAAATGTACATACACAAGTTATTATGGGGTGATTCATTGTGTAGTTCGAGAAATAGCGTAGAAAATATTGTTTATAAATACACTTTCTCTAACATAAATAAATCTATTGAGACAGCAGCATATTATGTTAATTACAAGTGCCTCGCTGTTTTGACTGAAATATTAGAACAAAACGTTACATATAAGTTTCAACCGTGGGAAAATGGGGAGCACCGAAAAATTTACCGCTGGATATTGGAAAACATAGAGAAAGGTGAAACAAGTTCATACTTGGGATGGACATGTGGACCAGATTCGGGAATATGGCCATCCAGTAATTTAAACAATTATGGAAATACTTTAGATTTACTGTATAAGATGATGTAATATTTAAAAAATAAAATACAATTATCTTTTTTTATGTGTTTTTAGTTCATCATTAAAAATTACAAACTATTCCTATAGCTATGTAAGTTAAATGTTATAAAACTAAATAGTCTTTATTGATCCATGATCTCCCATCCAATCCCCACCACTTTACGAATAACTTATTATTCTTGGAGCGAAGCACTTTTTCCACCAGGTACACATTTGGATACTTTGTTTTCTGTAATTCGTGTTCATAAGAGCCTCCCAGTACAGGTGATCCATTCATGTCTTCCAACATGTAGGTGGTTGGGTTAGTAATGCGAAGTTTCACAATCTTAAATAGTTAACTTGACCAATTGGGGGTGTATCCTTTGGCGACACAATAGCGATTCCTATCAACTGTTTTTATATGAGTGTAAGCCTCTAGCTTTGTATGATTACCGACATCTTTGGAATTCATCCCTGTAGTTCTATGTTTACGATTACTATAATCCATCGTTACGGTGTCAATTGTATCAGTCCATTTCTATTTACCTTGTAGGCCGAAGGATTTACATAGAGCAGACTTAATGGTCCTGATAACACGTTCCGCAATTGCTGCCTTCTTTATGCTATAGGTGGAGTAATGGTTGACTCTATAACGCTGCATTAGTTTAGTAAAATGCTCATTGCAGAATTCTTTTCCTGCATCTGCCTGCAAACTGGAAGGTTTCCGGCGCGTTTGAAGATTGCTTGCATGGCCTTGGCAACTTCCAATCCCGTTTTCGTTTTTAATCCTTTGGTCCACAAGTATTTCGAAAAACAGTTAATAACCACTAAAATATACTTGTAGCCCTTATTTTGTTTGGCATGTGTGTCAAATCCTGTCAAATCTGCTTGCCAAAGGTCATCAAATCCCTTAATTATTGTGCTCCTTCGTTTACAATTTTTTGTTGTAATTTGGACATAGTGCTAATTTATCCACAATTTCTTTAAGTTGATACTTATAGCATCACCATCTTCTTCGGGGTCCGCCAACTGTGTCAAACGGTTTCCATCCAAATTCAACCTTGTCGATAAATAGTATTGCTTGGTGATGATATCTTGAGGATCTATAGGGTTGGCAACATTGCAGAGTCCTTATTCTCGATATCGAATTGATTAACATCAATAAGTTGAAACTGAGGGGTCAATTTCTTGAATTGATACTAGTCATGTGACCGTCCAAATTTGGCAAGGCCCATTTTAGTTATGATATGTCGACATCAATGTATCCCCATTTATATTGTTCAGAAAACGAGTGTTTGGTCTTTCAATGTATCCATCTTCATACAATACCTCTAGAATTGATATATCATTTACGACACCTGTTTCCCCCCAATTTTTCTGCCCACAATACTTCTAGATCACGAATTAGTTCGTGTTCATTATTCCAATATTTATATTCAATCGGTCTGTTTGTTAATTCCTTAAAAAACATAGCTCCAACTCCCTGAGTTGTGGGTGATGATGCTGACAGCAAGGGTTTAGTTATTTGTGTATACTTTTTGCCGCGGCTTTCTGTAATCTGTCCACTTACATCATAACCTCGCCTTACAACATTCGTAGCTTCTAAAATACTCTTATAATTGTTTCTATCTTTTGAATTTACTAGATTTAAATCGGGTTCATTCGTAATAAGCAGATCGTACAAACCTGGAGTCCCTTCATACGTGACGCCTTTAATAATCATATCGTTTGCTGTAATTGTGACGTGGGTATTACCAATTGTCCATTTGTCTGTTTTGGTATCGTAGTGGAGTCTATAAGTGTAATCAATATCACCCTCAAGATCCCTCATAATACGTTCACCGTATATACGAGGTAATTCGTGGTACTGCTCGAGAAATTCTTCGGAGATGGGCTCAGTACGGGAACCACCTGCTATACTAAGAGGTTCTTCCTCGGCATTAATCTCTCCTACGACAGATGTTTCTAGAAAAGATGGTGTACGAGGAGATGGAGAGGATTTATTTGAAAAAACGGAAGCTGAGATAGGGGCTTGTAGCACTCTTCCTTGCTAATGAGGGTGAGATGAAGCCTGGAGCTAGCGGGCTAGTAGGAGTAGTAGCATGCTTCTTTCGGAATATGAACGAAGTGGGTTTTTGGGTTTAACGTCAACGGACTTCTTTTTGGGTGTTTTTTATCAGCGTTGATTTTAATCACTATTTCAGTTAGAGGTTCTGTTAGAGGTTTACAAGTACTTTCAAGCGTTCTTTCATTATCAATGCGGGCAGTTTTAAGACTTATATTTCTGCTGTATTATTTTACGAGCTTGAATAATTTTTCGCTTTAGTATCATTTAGTATCCATTGTAGCAAAATTGGAGTTTGAATAGATAGCTGTTAATACCTAAACGGATGAGTAACTACTAAACCACTGAAAGTAGGTTAATGTATTATATAGGGTGTAGCAAGATAGGTGCCAGTTTACCCTGAGCTACTTAAACTGAGCAGTTAAGGTATTATATATTCATCAAACCTTTTCCTATAGCGACCATTATTTATAACTATGAAACCAAACGGGTCTATCCAGAACTTTAAACACATATCCCGAAACAATGTCATGCTTATGGTGGGGCTTATATGATCCTCATACACATGTTTTAGGTTTAATTTATCTTGCTCAAATAATATAATTAGATTCACATTGTCACGAATTAATTGCTTTGGAATTTTACTGTAAGTTTGAACCAAATAGAAACAGTCAATATCGTTATGTCTACCCATAGAGAAATGTACCCTTATGTTATTTTGCTTTTTTTTAGGCGATATCATCAAAGATAAAGATAGAGTTTGCTTTTGCACAATTCGGCTCAATCACATCTTGATTATCACTGAACGTAAAGTAACCTATATCCTTTATCGGAAGTAGGATTTCCTGTAAAAGTTTGTACTTGTTTTGATTCAATCACTTCGAGTATACGTATACACATTTAAATTTCAAACCATTTTTCTCAGTAAACAAACTAATCATTGCGTTTGTTTTGCCGAAGTTTGAGGGGCCACATATAATGCCACGTGTACTATTAGGAAGTAAATTGCCATGTTTTGAAGTACCAGACTTTTCATCAAAGTCATGGTTTTGAATTGGAAGTTTTTGTTTCTGCGCAACTATTTTCATCTTTGACGAATAAAATGAAACTAAACGAATAATTACAACACTTTTATTTATATACTAGACATACAGATTATAATTTTTGCACTTCTCCGGTGAGTGAGTTGTAGTGCACAATAGCATAGTGGAGAATAAGACCATAGGCAACGATTCCATTATCAAAAGGTGTTAGGGATTCCATTTCCAAATTGATGCCTACTGTTGAGTTTTTTAAGGATTCATTTTGTTTAGAGCAGTCCATTACAAATATTGGACATGATTTGAATTCGGTCTAATTGAATAACGCATCTGTATTATCTTCACCCTAGTAGTCACATCGGAATATAAAAAAATTGCGATAGGCAGGTATGTATTGGTTAGCACTGTAGTTCAAATGCATTGCTTCATAGGGAAAATACTCGGAATTCAGATGTGTTTTAAGGTTTCTGATGGTAATGTGATCAAAATTTCTGACTCTTGCAGACTATGTATCTTTTACCTTTTTTTTTTTTATAATTGTGGACCTGAACAGGATAAATAAGGCCTATCGTGCTAAAGCACTCAGGAACACTTAGGAGGATGGACAGAGGGATAATGAATTGCCAATAGATGCCTATGAACAGCTACCTTAAATTTTCTCATATAATAAGTGAGAGGAAAACAGGAACTAGGGAGATCATTCCAGAGTTTAGAAGCCGTGTAGAACCTTGTTCGAATTCTACGATTATCCAGCGTGGTTTTTCCAGTTGCGTTGACGTTTTTATTGGCCATATATCAGAGGTTACTTGTTTTAAAGCAAGTAATTCATATAACTCCCATTGACGAAATGGAACAGTAATAGAATTTTTGTTGATTCCTTCAAACAAGTCCAGTTTCGCGGCACTAAGTGTTAAGTGTGGTACTTTCAATTGAATTTTATTTAGGGTTATTTCCGTATCAACGCCACCATAGTAGCAGTTTGTATCGCTTCTAGATCGAATTAAAATCAGCTCTTGACGCATATTCACGATTAGTTGACGATAATCCTCCATTATTCCAAATATGTGGTTCATGCTGTAAAGGATTTTCAACCATTTCGCTCATCGAATTCTACTTGTAATGGTTCCTCATCCTTTGGTGGCCACCCCAAATGGCTTAATGCTTTGCTCTAACTTGTCGTATAAGAAATATATCCTTTAATTGTAGATGTTATGCCAGGATTTCGGAAAGCGTCCACTCTTTGACCACCTAACTCATAACGAACCTCTTCGAAAAGAAAGTTGGGGAAATTATTGATTAAGTTGCATGATTTTTCTTCATCCTCCTTTTTCAGCTTACCTTCTATGTACAGAAAACTATGGTAAGTAGCTGCAATTAGATCCTGACTTTGAATTAAAATGGTTATTTCTTCGGAAGGCCCATACTTAGAAGAGCCGTACGGAAGATAGATGTGAATATCTGATTTAATTATAACATCATCAAATTGTATGTTTTGAAAGATGTTTAATCATTCGTTCATTGTGTCTCTGTAGAAGTTAACCGCATTAGGGTTGATCACTAATTAAACACTTAGTGTAGGGATGATGTCTTTTATATGAATTTCTTCTCAAACCTATGTTCTAAGCGTACCGTGAATGGTTCACCCTTTAAATTAATTGTTACTAATTATGCCGTGTAGTTTTGAAAAGCTTAATTACTATCATATATATATATATATATATATATATATATATATATATATATATATATATATATATATATTATTACAGTTTTTTAGATTCATACAAATTTTTAGAAGGCAAATCTATCACAATAAGTACTTTCATCGTTATACAAAGAAAATCCCTTGCTCTTACATTAAATATTGCATTTTTTAAATTACATGCTCACTTTTGAACGCAAACCTATTGTTTTATATTATGCAAAATTCATTGTACCTATAGTTATTTATAGCGAAATTTTTTTCTTCGTAACACATTTTCATCAAAGTCTATTAATTATTATATTACTAATTATGCAATGTAGTTTTGGGAAGCTTAATTGTTAAAAATAATTACTACATTTTTAAAGAATGCATTGTGTGTTTTATACAAAGAAAATCCCTATTAGCTTGAATATTACATTTTTTATACATTCCTACAAATTTTTAAGAATGCGAATGCATTATTAACAAACAAAGAAAACCCATTGTTCAATAAAACATCTATCCTTGCCCGTATAAATGCTTCTAATGCTGTTGGAGCTGTAAAATCCCAACATTCCAACAACGTATGTCTTCTCCAAATCTAGCTCTATCGGTGGATAGAAGTTGTAGCTACCTATGTTACCAACACCTTCTTAACTGAATGTTATTGACATAACTGAGAAAATGTAAGATTGTACAAATAATGGTATTAAATTCCTGATCTTGATTGTAATTATAATAAATTTTACATCCCCTAAAGTAGTTAATCACTTCGACTGGTGGTCGAAGATTACCGAAACTGTAGTAATACCATACCTTTTTACCACGCTTTTTGTAGCAAACCCAATGTGCACCCGGTCCGATTTGACTATCTAAGTTGATGATTCCAGATTCATTTTTCCATGGTAATTTAGGCAGGCTATCTCTCATAAAAATACCCCTAAAGTAGGGTACATCTTTTGTGTATTTCTTTAAATCAATATCTGTTAACGGTCTTTCGGGTAATCTACTCAGTTTTTTGGAAACGGTTTTAAGTATAGCGTACCACCACCAGATTTTCATGGTTTTAGATAAAGTGCGCCGCGATTCCATCATGCGATTAAGGCGTGATGTCTCTTCTTGCAATTTTTTGGCATTTTTTGCAGGATTGACTGCTTTAGCAATTCCCGATGTGCCGCTAGCTAAAGCACCGTTTGCTGATAATCCTGCAAATAACGGAATTAGAAATGGGAAAACACCCCCTTGTTTAGGTAAGGGAATTACTCTAGGAATTTTAATGTTTTTCTTTTCCCCAACCTTTCTATTACATGTTTTGCCGTTGACAGTGCTGACTTTATTGTTTCTGTGAAAGCTCCGTTAGCTTTCATTTTTTTCGCTATTGTTTTTTGTACATGCAATAAATTTCCACCATTCTTCTTCTTGGACCGACGTTTACACCCCATTCTAAATTTTCTCTTTGCTTTCATAACGGTATCGACTGCTAAAGCTGCAGCTCATTCACCTAATGTTGCATCTGCCGATTTAAAGCGTTCCCAAGCTTTTTCTTCTAAAATTTTATCTGCTCTATGTCTACTTTCTAAATCTCGGTAGTCTCTATAACTGATATCATGCAGTTTGCACTGAGCATCTCATTGATTAATACAGGGGTCACCGCGTGTCAGTCGTTTCTCTATTTTTGTACCAGGACCACAATACTGGTAACCGGGTAAATGCAATTCCACCGGACGTTTATTGTTCACTACACCACCTGCACTCTTCCGCTTCTTCCCTGTCATTGTTCACCTTGAGGGATAGGGCAGGGTATTTATAGCTAAAATCGGGAGCACAAAAACTTTATTTAGTAATTAGATAAATAGAACGATAGTACAATATTTCCATTAAGCATACAGTGTTATGTGAATTAATATTATACTTGAAATTTATAACATCTTGAATGTCTTTATAAATGTCATCATCATTTCCGAATTCCTTCTCACGAAAACGACGGTAGTCAATCACTTGTCTTATGAACTTTTCATAGAAACACACCAGATTGTAAGAGTCAAGAAATTCCAATCTGTAGCTTATTATATCCTTCAAATTGAATAGTTCTTCTGGATTATGGGCATTGAATGTGCACGAACAGCAGTTGTAGTTTTCTATCATTACAGTTTTCAAAATTCTCTCATATCCTTTAATCAATTCCCAATTGTAATAAATACCGAGATTGGTAGATAGAGATTCGTAATCTTGCTCGTAGATTATATGGTCCTCGTTTACATGTGACCAATCAATTTGGGATCGGAAAAATTGTATTTCAACATATGAATACCATCTTAGAAGTTCCATTTCATTCCTTCACGTTTAATACCACATTACCACAGTTGCCACATCCCATACGCACTACTGATGCAAGGTTAAGGTGTGTGCAGTATCCAATTTCAATATGCGATAGATCGATAGTTTGTAGGAAGCATAATCGATTAAGTATTAATTAGATGTCTGTTTGTACACTTTATCTTTATGTTGAGACCGGTTAGAATAACCTTCATCTTGTTTCTCTTCAGTTTTACTACTACTACTACCATTACTATTTTGACAGCTCCAACAGCACAAGTTACTGCAACTATGTAGAGTATCCCAATACAGCGATAAACTTCTGAGTTGCGATTATTCCAGAAATGATTTTATTGCTGCCTGCATGACTTTACTTGCTTACAATTGCACGATGACTAGACACTGGAAATGATTCTAGTTAAAGCATATTTATAGATGGTTGCTCACCCACGCATTCGCAAAGGTAGGAATGCTTTTTTTTGCTATTTGACTTTGAAAACTGATACCAATACATTTTAGCCATTGAGAATCTATTTGATACCACTGCAGGTGATTTCTAGGAGTTCTGGCCCTGACTCAGCCAAGAATTGCTTGAATAATGGATCCCATTTCTCCTTTTCTCGGAGGTGCGACCTTGAAAATTGTAAGCATAGACTTTGAAGCGTCGGCCTGAACAATGGATCACCTTTGTTCTTGAAAATTGATTTCCCAGAATTGAGCCTGAAATGGTGGGGGGTATCTGGATGTCAATCTATTTTTAGGAATTATGACCCTAACTCAACCAGAAAAATTGATCGCCTTTGTTCTTTTCTCAGACGTGTGACCTTGAAAAGGGGGGAAACGGTTATCTGTGTTGCGAAACAGATCCTCTGTTTTGGGAACGGCTATCTGTCTTTGGAAACGACAATCTGTATGATTCCCCCGACCTTGAGAATTAATTTCTAAGAATTAACGTCTTGACTCAGCCAAGAATTGCTTAGGTGACCCTGAAAGGTAGAATCTCCCATACCTTGACCTTGAATTTCCAAGAATACCCCATGCAGGTGACCTTGAGAATTGTAATAACTTAATTAATACACGACCTCAGCCACAGTCTAACAATTACCTGGTGCCCTTGAGACAGAGGTCAATTAACTTTGATTCCAATAATTGCAGGTGATTCGCACATGTACAAAGCCATTGGTTAGGAATGCTGCTATTCCCAATAATTCGACCTTGAGGAGCATTTAGCCAATGCAAGTACAATTTAAACTTGATCTACCTTTTAGTATAGACAGCAATCTGTCTGTAATACGATACCCCTGTAGGTGGCCTAGAATATTCTGATTTAACACATCGCCTTGACTTGACCAAAATTCTAAGAATTGCTTGGTGACCTTGAACATTTCCACGACCTCCAATGACCTTGAAAACATCAAGGCCAAAGTGGATTAGGATCAGCATAGCTATACTAACGTGTACGTGATAATCTTCACCTTCTGATTTAATAATTTAGACATCCTAATGCAAGTGAAGACGTGGATCAGGATCGACCTAGTATATCTACTTATTATCCCTATTTTATACAAACGGGCGGATTTGTATATTTTTTTAGGTTAGCATCTATCTGACATAGATTATTGTTTTTGTTTATACAATGTTGCCCATGTTCGTTACGAACGTATTAAAGAAGAGATTGCATACTTATTCTAAAAATAAGTTATTAAAATTATTTCATTTCTACTATTCCGAAGTTGAAGAATCAGAAATAAGAAATTTGGGAAAAGAATTGAGGTAATTCTATTATAGCCGATACAAAATATTTTATGGGAACTATAATTATGAGTTACTGATTTTAATTTATTTGCAGGTGAAGACGCTAACTCTTTGGTTGGTGTGAATACAGCTTTATAAGTTTTCGATCTGTCAAATAGTGAAAGTGGATGCATACGACTGAAAAGTTGTCGATGTAATGGAATGCTCGGGATTGAATAATATTCCAGTAAATTAATTAAAAGGACATTAGATTCATTTAGCTTTACTTTGCAATCGCAGTTGTGCTTGTGTGACTTGAGAAACGCATATCTTGTTTAAACGTGGTTAACAATGTGATAACAGCGTGGTCACTTGAAACCAAGGTGCAATCAGAAACTTATCAAGTACACAAAAATTATTTCTGGAGTTTATTACTCTCCTGGGTAATTAAACATAAAGTATGGTGTTTAAGTGTAACCTTACCTAGTGTTTGTTGTTAGCTGCCACAGAGTAGAGCTCGATGTATTCTGTATCAACCAAGCAAAAACACACCGATTTAGAATCTCCCAACATTCAAGTTAGAATAGGGTAAACAAACAAAAACTTTTAATACTAGTGACCGAGCTTTAACATAAAACCAAATAGAATAAGTAGTCTCTTTATACGATCTATTCGTTGTATCGCTTTACATCATTTTCACTGTTTGAACTGTAAGAAATTATTTAGATCTAGTGCAAACTATAATAGCTTAGAAATTTGATAGAATAAACTAGAGTAGCGTAGTAAAGAGGAGAGTAGTGCAGAGTAAAGAATCATAACTTTCAAACATTGCTAAAAATATGAGAGATGCAATCTGACAAATAGAAAAAGTGGTAAATATAAATTAAATCGATTAGAAAAGAATAGAACAGAAAGGGTCGGCACGAACGGGAGGTAAGCGAAGGGAACGGAACCGAACCGAATCAAACGGAAAATAACAGAAAGGGACAGAAGAGTACGGAACACAACAGAACGGAAAAAATGACGAGTACGACAGAATGGAACGGAACGGAACAGAACGGAACAGAACGGAACAGAACGGAACAGAACGGAACAGAACGGAACAGAACGGAACAGAACGGAACAGAACGGAACAGAACGGAACAGAACGGAACAGAACGGAACAGAACGGAACAGAACGGAACAGAACGGAACAGAACGGAACAGAACGGAACAGAACGGAACAGAACGGAACAGAACGGAACAGAACGGAACAGAACGGAACAGAACGGAACAGAACGGAACAGAACGGAACAGAACGGAACAGAACGGAACAGAACGGAACAGAACGGAACAGAACGGAACAGAACGGAACAGAACGGAACAGAACGGAACAGAACGGAACAGAACGGAACAGAACGGAACAGAACGGAACAGAACGGAACAGAACGGAACAGAACGGAACAGAACGGAACAGAACGGAACAGAACGGAACAGAACGGAACAGAACGGAACAGAACGGAACAGAACGGAACAGAACGGAACAGAACGGAACAGAACGGAACAGAACGGAACAGAACGGAACAGAACGGAACAGAACGGAACAGAACGGAACAGAACGGAACAGAACGGAACAGAACGGAACAGAACGGAACAGAACGGAACAGAACGGAACAGAACGGAACAGAACGGAACAGAACGGAACAGAACGGAACAGAACGGAACAGAACGGAACAGAACGGAACAGAACGGAACAGAACGGAACAGAACGGAACAGAACGGAACAGAACGGAACAGAACAGAAGAACAGAACGGAACAGAACGGAACAGAACGGAACAGAACGGAACAGAACGGAACAGAACGGAACAGAACGGAACAGAACGGAACAGAACGGAACAGAACGGAACAGAACGGAACAGAACGGAACAGAACGGAACAGGAACGGAACGGAACGGAACGGAACGGAACGGAACAGAACGGATCAGAACGGAACAAAACGGAACAGAACGGAACGAAGAACGAACGAACGGAACGGAACAGAACGGAACGGAACGAACGAACGGAACAGAACAGGAACAGAACGGAACAGAACGGAACAGAACGGAACAGAACGGAACAGAACGGAACAGAACGGAACAGAACGGAACAGAACGGAACAGAACGGAACAGAACGGAACAGAACGGAACAGAACGGAACAGAACGGAACAGAACGGAACAGAACGGAACAGAACGGAACAGAACGGAACAGAACGGAACAGAACGGAACAGAACGGAACAGAACGGAACAGAACGGAACAGAACGGAACAGAACGGAACAGAACGGAACAGAACGGAGTAGAACGGAAAGGGGCTGAACGGGGCGAAACGGAGGGGAACGGGTCTAAACGGAACGGAATAGAATAGAATAGAGTAGAATAGAATAGAATAGAATAGAATAGAATAGAATAGAATAGAATAGAATAGAATAGAATAGAATAGAATAGAATAGAACAGAATAGAATAGAATAGAATAGCATAGAACAGAATAGAATAGAATAGAATAGAATAGAATAGAATAGAATAGAATAGAATAGAATAGAATAGAATAGAATAGAAAATAATGGATTAGAATAGAATAGAATAGAACGGAACAGAATAGAGTAGAATAGAATAGAATAGAATGGAATAGAATAGAATAGAACATCATGATTGGGGTTTAAAAGGAGAGTTGCCAATCTTTGTAAACAACTTTCTTAAAAATCGCCAGTTTAAGGTGCGTGTTGAAGATGTGTACTCTGAATATCACACTCAAGAAAATGGTTTGCCACAAAGATCCACTTTAAGTGTGATACTCTTTCGAGTTGCTATTAATAATTTAACATCAGTGATAGACGACAAAGTACATAAGACCTTATATGTAGATGATTTATCGGTTTTCATATCAGACACATCAATGACAGAAATTCAGCACGTACTTCAGAACACAATAAATAAGATTACACAGAAAGCATCACAACTCGGATTTACCTTTTCACCACAAAAAACAAAATGTGTACATTTCTGTCGGTTGAGGTCAGTACATGAAGACCCCTTTTACAATGTATGGAAACCCAATTGAATGTGTTCCTACATATAAATTTTAGGTGTGACTTTCGATGAGAAGCTAAACTGGAAACAGCATGTGAAAAATTTAACTGTAAGCTGTAAAAGATTTATTAACATAATAAAATCCGTATCAAATATAACTTGGGGAATGAACCATAAGATTTTATTAAAATGTACAAGACGATAGTGTTGCCTAAACTAGATTATGGTGCGATCGCGTATGGTTCGGCACGCAAGTCCACTTTGCGGCAGCTAGATTCCATACAAGGGACAAGTTTACGACTAGCACTAGGAGCATACCGCACTAGCCCATACGCGTCCTTGAATAGCGAAACAGGAACTCTTCCATTAGAGCTAAGGAGAGAACAACTATTGTTAAATTACGGCGTTAACGTCTTATCACAAAGTTCCCACCTAAATAAGAACTTATTTACATCAAACGCTATTTTAGATCTTTATCAGCATCGGATGACAATTACAAAATCATCCGGTAAAAGGTACATGGACTTAAGAAAACTACTAGGTACTGCTATACCTACCATACTCACTACTTCTCTGATAAAGGACCCTCCTTGGACCAAACTACCACCAAAATCCATTTCGAACTGGCCAGACACAGGAAATCTGAAACAAATAAATCAGTTTATCTTAAGCTATTTAACGAAATCATTCACTCTTACCAAAATGCAAGCGTAATTTATACTGACGGATCTAGAACAAAACAAGGAGTGGGAAGTTCTTTCTTCTATATTGAAAATGCATATTCCTGGAGTTTGCCCAAATCAGCAAGTGTAATAACAGCAGAGGTCTATGCAATATGGCAGGCATTAAAATATATTGACATAAACACCAACAGAAAATATATAATCGTTAGTGATTCACTAACCGCATTACTAATGCTACAAAACAAAAACACGGATAACTCGCTGATAGCAAACATATTTGAATCCCTTTGGTGGTTAGATGAACAATACAAAAAAGTAACTTTCCTGTGGGCTCCAGGGCATGTAAAAATTGCCGGAAATGAAAAAGCAGATTTGGCCGCTCGAAGAGCTACACAGGTAGATTCGGAGGAAATTCCTATAACAAAAACAGACATGAAAAATTACATTAAACAACAAATAAATAACAAATGGCAACAACAGTGGAATGAATCAGATGCAAAATTAAAACAGGTTAAAGCTGGCATAACCGCTTATACGTACCCAACCACTTTAACACGTTCTGAACAAGTGGTGCTTACAAGGATTAGGATAGGGCACTCTAATCTAACAAACAGCTTTATGCTAACAGGAAGCCGACAACCATGCTGCGAACATTGTAGAAACCAACGACTGACACTTAAACATCTATTGACAGACTGCTCTATTTATCAACGAGAAAGGATAACATACAACATACCTGACAACATGAATGTGCTATTGAACTTCCACGAAAACCAACTGGAAACGCTAATAATGTACTTAAAAGAAACGGGGATTTTCAACAAGATATAAGCTTTACAACAAAAGTGCATTTATGTTTACGGAGCAGCTAATGATCCTAGCAATCGATGCTGCATGAACAAAAAAAAAAAAAGTAGAATAAAATAAAATAGACTAGAACAGAATAGAATAGAATAGAATAAAATAGAATAGAATAGAATAGAATAGAATAGAATAGAATAGAATAGAATAGAATAGAATAGAATAGAATAGAATAGAATAGAATAGAATAGAATAGAATAGAATAGAATCTCATAGAATAGAAAGAATAGAATAGAAAGAATAGGACAAAAAGAATAGAAAGAATAGAAACAATAGAAAGAATAGAATAGAGTAGAATAGAATAGCATAGAATAGAATAGAATAAAATAGAAGACAATATAATAGAACAGGATATAATAGATTAGAATA
Organism: Vesta saturnalis; assembly: GCA_036346205.1. Taxonomy (NCBI): domain Eukaryota; kingdom Metazoa; phylum Arthropoda; class Insecta; order Coleoptera; family Lampyridae; genus Vesta; species Vesta saturnalis. Next base: position 1,669,308 of record JARFJB010002483.1, on the reverse strand, counting down.
GAATAGAATAGAATAGAATAGAATAGAATAGAATAGAATAGAATAGAATAGAATAGAATAGAATAGAATAGAATAGAATAGAATAGAATAGAATAGAATAGAATAGAATAGAATAGAATAGAATAGAATAGAAAAGAATAGAATAGAATAGAATAGAATAGAATAGAATAGAATAGAATAGAATAGAATAGAATAGAATAGAATACAATAGCATAGGATAGCATAGTGTAGCACAGCATAGAATAGAATATAATAAAAAGTGGTTGAAAAAATACAAATAGTGGTGTATAACTGATCGATATGTGTGCTGAATAGTATGATCGGTGTGTGAATGCAGGAAGGAATGAAACTGGTAGTGTATAAACGATAATGGAAAATGAGAGTATAATCATAGTTTCAAAACGAGCTAAATACATTAGAGTGTAAGTCCTGTCAGCTTCTGAATCATGAAATTTTACGGATCTAATGGTATAAAACGAAAATAGATGGTAGAAGTTTGAGGGGGATTGAATCAGTGTGGTATGGAAAACACGATGATTGATCTAAATGGATGAAGTACGCTTCATTGGTTTTGTAACTTTGAAAGAATGAATGAGGAACGATTGGTGAAGTAAATATATATAGGTAAAATTAGGGGATAGACGTAAAAGTGGTAATTGAAAGCATTAGAAAGCACTATTAAGGAAGTTGTAGAAATAGAAGGTGTTGTCAGTATCAATTCATAAACCTTATCGATGTGAAAGAAATTATGGAAAGATTTGACGATTTGGAGGAATATTTTTCAGGGTAGGTAAATATACGAGGCAAAGCATAATTTATTTTTGACTCGTAATGATGTGATGCGATGGTTGGTTATGTATATGGTATGTAACAGATTGCTAATTGTTGTTCATTCAAATTGTTGAACGTTTAACTAACATGTCTGCTAATGTTGTTCCAATAGTGAGAAGTTTTTTATCCAGAAGTTTTGAAATCAGTTTTTGCATCTAAAATAGTGTAAAAAAAGAATCGCAAAGAGAAAGGTTTACTTTATTAGTAAACATCTGACCAATGCTGTACCATGACTTTCTCTGTACTTTATCAGTAATTATTGACCTAATAGACCAGAATTGTAAAAGTCTTACGTGTTCAAGATTCTGAATACTGCCATGACACATTATATTGTGAAAAATTGCAAATCAATCTCAGAACACCATTAAGCGTTGCAAAATCTTCTTTTAGATTATACTAAAACCATTATTAAACATTATAAAATGTATTTATAAGTAGGGGATTAAAATTTATCCAAAATTTTACATATTATGCCTTAGTTGACTTTCATTCTTTTTATAAAAATATTCCGTTGGTATGCATGCAAATTTACCGTACAGAAACTCATTTAATCATTTACTATGTACTTCCACATGACTGTAAATCTACGATATACCTTCACGCTCACAAAATATAAAAACCAGTCAAATGCGGTACATAACATAGTCATAACATAACATTTAGTTGGCAACAATTCGTTAAAAATTATAATACATTATAATACACTGTTATTTATTTATTTAATAATTTTTTGTTTAAACTACTAAAAAGCTAAATTTGTTTTTTAGTGATTACGTCTTATAGAAAGATTGTGTGTACCTATTAAATACAGAAAGCTTGAAAATAAAACAAAAAATTCACAAATGGAGCTTACTTTAGAAAAAAAGGTACAAAATATAGTTAATCAGTTCGTTACACAATTGGATATCAATGGTAGTGAAGTACAAATAAATCTAGGAACAAACCCAGGTGATAATTGGTTCGGAGGCTGTTTTGCAGTTTCAGTAAGCGGTTATAATGAAATCAAGGAAGCTGTGCGCTTAAGTGTGTATCTTAAAATAGCTCCCTTAAGTATGGAGTATAGAATATTTAGTAACGTCACCAAGTTGTATGAACGAGAAATATATTTTTACAAAAAAATCATACCAGAGTTTATGGCGCTACAAAGAGAAAAAAATGTTTCCAAACAATTTCAACCATTTCCTAAATACCATTTGTCTTCAACTGAATATTTACAAGAATTTGTTATACTGGGAGATATGAGAGAAAAGGGTTATAAAACAGCAGACCATCGCCAGATTGTGAATTATGATTCAGCTTTAGTAATTATGAGCGCACTTGGAAAATTGCATGCATTATCTTTTGGGTTAAAAACCAATAAACCAAAAGTTTACGAAGAGATAAAGTCTAATATGAAGGAAAATTTCTTTTCTCATCCGCTTGTGTCTCAATTTATATTGGAAATTGACCTGAGCTTGTGCAATCAATTTTTATCTATTTGCGAACCAGACGACTCATCCATTAAAGAATCAGTTCAAAAACTAACCGAAAATTTACAAACATTTATGGAAAGAATAGTACTTCCAGAAGAAGCTGGGAAATACGATGTCATTTGTCACGGGGACCCAGAACTAAGAAACATTATGTTTAAATTTGGGGTAAATCAAAAATCTTATATTACATTTCAATTAAGAACTGTTTTTTAATTTGTTATAGGTTGGATCCAAATCACACACACCAGAAGACTGTTGCTTACTTGACATGCAGTTTGCTCGCATATGTTCTCCAGCACTTGATCTACTCTATTTCTTATTCTTGAGCACAGATAAAGATTTTAGACGTTCGCATTATAAAAGCGTAATTGAAGAATATTATAACAGTTTTTCAACATTTTTAAAAGAATTGGGAGGTAATCCTGAAGAAGTATTTCCTCTTCAGGTATTGCAAGATCATTTAAAAAAATTTGCGCCTTTTGGTTTATATATTGGTATATGGTTGATCGCTATAAATTTGAAATCTGTTGAAGAAATTTATGAAAGCAAAGAAGATACTATAGAATCGTTAGTGAAAAACTTTTGTACAGTTAGTGATAAGAGCTACTTTATTCGCGTAAAAGATTTAATTTTAGACATGATTGACTACGATTATGACTTTAGTTACTGATTTCTGTTGTTAAGCATTTATAAGCTACAAACATTTGTAATATAACCCATAAGTTGTTATTAATATTATTTATATATATATATATATATATATATATATATATATATATATATATATATACAACATTATGTACGTGTCTCCAATAATGGAATACTAAATCTATAATTAAAGTAACTCTTCACTAAGTTCTACTTTTTTGGTTATGAACTGCAACAACGTGATTCATCGCTAACGAAATGTTTAAACGCTACTGAACCCAGAATAAGAAAAAGTAACACAAAAAAAACACAAATTGGGGTGTCATGGTGTTGCAATAGATGTTTGTGGTCCCACCGAAAAAAACAAAAAAGATAAGGTACAGTTATAAACAGACAATAAAATGTAGCTTTGCACCGGTAGCTTACCCATAGGAAACGTAAACGTGAACGTGAACGTGAACGTGAACGTGAACGTGAACGTGAACTTGAACTTGAGCTTGAACTTGAACGTGAACGTGAACGTGAACGTGAACGTGAACGTGAACGTGAACGTGGACGTGAAAGTGAACGTAAACGTAAACGTAAACGTAAACGTAAACGTAAACGTAAACGTAAACGTAAACGTAAACGTAAACGTAAACGTAAACGTAAACGTAAACGTAAACGTAAACGTAAACGTAAACGTAAACGTAAACGTAAACGTAAACGTAAACGTAAACGTAAACGTAAACGCAAACGCAAACGCAAACGCAAACGCAAACTGAAACGTAAACGCAAACGCAAACGCAAACGCAAACGCAAACGCAAACGCAAACGCAAACGTAAACGTAAACGTAAACGTAAACGTAAACGTAAACGTAAACGTAAACGTAAACGTAAACGTAAACGTAAACGTAAACGCAAACGCAAACGCAAACGCAAACGCAAACGCAAACGCAAACGCAAACGCAAACGCAAACGCAAACGCAAACGCAAACGCAAACGCAAACGCAAACGCAAACGCAAACGCAAACGCAAACGCAAACGCAAACGTAAACGTAAACGTAAACGTAAACGTAAACGTAAACGTAAACGCAAACGCAAACGCAAACGCAAACGCAAACGCAAACGCAAACGCAAACGCAAACGTAAACGTAAACTGAAACGTAAACGTAAACGTAAACGTAAACGTAAACGTAAACGTAAACGTAAACGTAAACGTAAACGTAAACGTAAACGTAAACGTAAACGTAAACGTAAACGTAAACGTAAACGTAAACGTAAACGTAAACGTAAACGTAAACGTAAACGTAAACGTAAACGTAAACGTAAACGCAAACGCAAACGCAAACGCAAACGCAAACGCAAACGCAAACGCAAACGCAAACGCAAACGCAAACGCAAACGCAAACGCAAACGCAAACGCAAACGCAAACGTAAACGTAAACGTAAACGTAAACGTAAACTGAAACGTAAACGTAAACGCAAACGCAAACGCAAACGCAAACGCAAACGCAAACGCAAACGCAAACGCAAACGTAAACGTAAACGTAAACGTAAACGTAAACGTAAACGTAAACGTAAACGTAAACGTAAACGTAAACGCAAACGTAAACGTAAAAGTAAACTCTAACGTAAACGTGAAATAAGGAGTGTACATAATCATAAAGAGAGGACCCAGAACAGATCCTTGAGGAATCCCAAAAGTAACTAGAAAATGTAGTAATTGTATATTATTTATGCAAACTACTTGGTTTAAAGAAAGAAACATGGAAAGCAAAGTGATGGTACTACACGCAAATACTTTAATACTGAAAGTAGATTGTTAAAGATTTACTGTAGTCCAATAGTATTAATAAGTGAGTTTTAGTTGCAACTTCTTATTTGATACAGGTGGTAAAATATTAATGGGCCTCAGGTGTACGTATTCTGTAGGATGTGAAATTTTCGCTAGTAGAGGAACCAAGGCAGTTCGGAGACACACCATTGTTTATACATATAATTAAAAATATGAGTGATATATGGTGATATAGTTGGAGAACATAAAAGTCGTCGAGATATATTAACATTGTGTATACCTGCTTGTATTATACGTTCTACTGTTTCTTCATTAACACGTTGAAACTTAGCGATGCATTGTAGAATTGATCTGCTGCTGCCCAATTTACAACTATTTATAAAACATTGTTTAATTTTCTCAACATCTTTCTGTTGTGTTGGAACTATTGACGATGTACCTTTATTATAAATACTTGATTGCTTATATTGGCCAGATTGTTTTCTGATCACCTCTCTGCTATTTATGCCCAAGAAAAGCTTGTTCATGATCTTTTTTATCTGTTTTATAGTGTTTGAATTTTCTGAAAGGTTGGTTTAGTAAACCTATCATTGATTTCACAACACGTGTAAGTAAATAGGCACGAATAAAGTTTAAGGGTAAGTGTAAATCACAAGGTTCCTATATTGGGTCATTAACAAACTCAACTTTAGAATCAACATCGTCTAAACCATACACTATATCTCAAGGGAGTTAGATTTGAATGTTGTTGGAATAAGTGTATATTTAGATTAGAGAAATCACGAAATGTGCGATCGGTAATTGTGGTGCACTTTTAAACCCTAATGCACGATATTAAATGATCCTTTACGTCAGGTAAGTGCACTATTTGGGTATTGACCTTATTTATATCAGTATAACTACGTCTAACAATGTAGTCGAACCTTTAGTTAACCTAGACCATTTTCCACATTGTCCATAAAGTCTGAAAATTTTAATTTAGTAGCCATATATACAGCTCAAACAGCAACGCTTCCTTTATGATTTGAAATGCTAACCTAAAATTACTCAAATAAAATATATTAAGATTAATTTTAGAACGATTAAATATTTCAAACTTTAAGAATTATTTATATAAAGCGTAACACCATCGCCTGTTGATGCTTTATCAGCATGTAATAAAAGAAAACCATTAATTTGTAAAATATCGATTATTAGATAACATCATGAGATGATATCTGCACTAGGTGTGGGTGATTGTAGGTTTGAACAATAGATAATCGCTTACTAGGAATAATCGACCTTTTTAATTAATTGATTAATCGTATAATCCATTAATCAAACAATTGGTTAATTAAAAAACGTTAGTCTAGAGGAAAATACCATAGTGCTTGCATTAAGGATGTAATTGAATAAAAGTTAAATTTAATTATTTAGGTTAACTGGACACTGTGTCAGTAATGGACACCCTCGCAGTAAAATTGTGCATAATAGTAAATACACTAACAATTTAAACGTTTAGGAACTGATCATGTGTCCCTAAAATGAAAGATACCATACCTATGTGAGCAGTCTATAGCTAGCTTCACTCTTCTTTCAAATATTAACATAAACCAGTATGGACATCGCCTCGCAGCTGTTAACAAGTGAGGTTGGATAGTGCACATTACTATTAAAATTCACCGTTTCTTCGAGTATTTTGAAGGTTTTTACGCGACCAGGTAAGTTTCGGTGACAAAAAGGTTGCTTTATTTCATTCAATTGTATATTATTTTAATTTCCGAAAAAATGCGTTTTTTTGAGGGTAACTTCTGTACCACCCGAAAAGCTAGTTTTGGTCACGGGAGTGTCCATTTCTGTAAATCATCGTTTTAGGATACATCTCACTAAAAATGTTTAAAAACAAAAAATTCAAATATTCAGTTCCCATTTTAGATATGACCAAAAACAAAAGAAAAAAGATCTCTAAATTTTTTCATACCCCTAAGAGAACTTAAAAGCCGTAGAAGTTGTTCAGCGGCCCTTGCGTTTGGTGTTTCCCGCTCTACATTGGTAATAAAGCTGGATTCTATGACACTGTTACGTAGAAAAATGGGTTCAGCTACCGAGTTATCTGGAGAGGAAGAAAAAATAATTGAATATTGGGCAGTGGCTGTAACGTAAGCGATTTCCAGTACACAGAAATAATCTTCTATTGTCCGTAAAAAATATTTAAATGAATCAGGTAGAAGAAAACTTGGTTTCAGGGGCTTTTAAAGAGACATCCCAAGAAATATGCTGAAATGTTAAATAAAGCCTGAACAGTTGTTACTCAGGATAGAGTTGAATCCTGGTTTAATAAAATTCTTACTTTCTTAAAGGAGGAAAATTATGAAAACGTACTCAATGATCCAAACCGCATATTTAACGGAGTTTAGGCGGGATTTCGTTTATGTCCCTAAAGCGGGATATTGTTGGGCCCTGTTGACAATAAAGTAGATGTTTATGTCAGGGTCACACCATAAAAAGAACAGATCACAGTAATGGCATCTTTTTCAGCCGCTGAGTATTACATGCCCCCCCCCCCCCCCCATATTAATTTTACCATATAACTGAGTTCCCAAAGCAATAGCTGAACCAGTATGTAATAACTGGGGAATACGACTATCAGATTATGGATGGATGACTTCAGTTATGTTCTTTGAGTACATCTACGATTATTTCGTACCATATTAAAAGAACAACAATATTCAAAGACCAGTTATTTTATTCGTGGATGGTCATCTTTCCCATTTAACAAATTAGTCAATTTTGCTATGAAAAGTGGGGTCATTTAGGTGTCCGAACACAGAACTGCTTTTTAAAACTTCAAAATAAAAAAACTTAGCCAGGAGATCATTAGTTATCTTAACAAATTGACACAAATCTAACTTTTCCACCACAAAATAAAATACTAATGAAAATATTTTTTTTTTTATGATTGTGGACCTGAACAGGCTAAATAATGTATATGTAAATATATCTAATAATAACACGACGACTAAGCAGTCGACATAATTTACCCTTATATTTCTATAATAGGACGTTGATTACGTCCAGCTAATTTATCTCAAAAACTATGCATTTTTCGAAAAAAAGCAGACAAAAAAGGTTCCTAAATCAAATGGGCAATCTAAATTTTTGGTTTTTAAGAGTTTGACGTGTCGCATGAAAAAGTTCGGGGATAAAGGTGTACCACCCCAGAAAATGTACTACCCTGTAGGTATTGATAAACGTTAAACTACTCTTTTTTTTATGATTGTGGACCTGAACAGGCTAAATAAGGCCTATCGTGCTAAAGCACTCAGGAACACTTAGGAGGATAGATAGAGGGATAATGAATTGCCAATAGATGCCTATGAACAGCTACCTTAAATTTTCTCATATCATAAGTGAGAGGAAAACAGGAACTAGCGAGATCATTCTAGAGTTTAGAAGCCGTGTAGAAAAATGTGGATTGCGCCCGTTTGGTACGACAAGTGGAGATTTGTACTGCATACTGATGATGTGAATGAGCGAACCGAGTGTTTCTCGCAAAGATAGCCGGAGATGGTATCAAAAGAATGTAATTCACCAGCACAATAGCCGTTGTAATAACGATAATACAAAGAAAGAACTGAAACCATCCTTCTATGCTCAAGGGACTGTATGTGAGAAGTTAAGGACGGGTCATTTATAAGCCTAATCGCTCTCTTTTGAATACGATCAAGAGGTCAAGAGGTAAAGCACTGCTTAGATGTGTACAAAAAGCAGATGGTCAACCCATGAGAGATTTGAAGATACAGTCATACCCAACAGAGTAATAGAGTCTGAAAACTTAAGAACTGAGCCATTCATACTTACAACAGGAAATGATCGATCTTTTTTGGCGGACATAAAGCAACACTGAGTTTTGTTAGCATTAAATTTAACTAGATTATTGCTTCCCCATTCGAGAATACGTTGAATGTCTTTGTTGATTGAATTTGCCATTTCAGCTTTAATTTCTTGATTTGACATAGAAGGTGGATTATCACTATGAGTAGACTGAGATGAACTACAGTGAAGAGTGCTATCGTCAGCAAAGCAATGGATGGGGTTAGTTGTTGAAGAAATAAGGTCGTTTATGTACAGCAGAAAAGTGTAGGCGCTATAACGGATCCCTGTGGTACGCCCGCGTTAATGCTAACTTCTTTTGAAAAAAAGCCATCAACTACGACACGTATTCGTCTTTTATCAAGGAAACTAGAAACCCAGTTGATGAGCGTATCATTTAACCCAAACGAGGTGAGTTTGGCAAGTAAACACTTATGCCGAACTTGGTCAAATGCCTTTGAGATATCTAAAGCGACTACAACTGTTTCACCGGACTGCTCTACTGTATTGTTCCAAACTTGGGTCACATATGAAAGAAGATCGCCTGTTGAACGACTTTGCCTAAACCCATATTGGTGGTCACGAAGGAGTTTGTTAGTTTCAAGGAACGTGAGCAGTTGCTGATTGATGGCTTTTTCCATGATTTTAGAGAAAATGGAAGTGATGGCAATTGGTCTGTAATTTGAGGATCGGTCTTATCACCTTTTTGGGAATAGGTTGAACATTTGCTAACTTCCATGATGAAGGGAATTCCCCAGAAGATATAGAGATCGTATAGAGCTTAGATAGGGCTGGTACTAGTTCGGGGGAACATTTCTTTAAGACAATAGCTGGGATACCGTCTGGGCCAGTTGCCTTATTGAGATCAAGCCTAATGATGATCGATTCCAAGAGCTTGTACCGAAAATGAATTGGTTTCATAACGTATGAAGAAGAGTTGACTAGGGGCACATCTTTTCCAGAATCATTGAGACACGAGTTTGATGCAAACAAATCCACAAAAACGTTGGCTTTGTCTACAGAATCAGCAACTACCGATCCGTCAATAGATGTCAGGAGGGGAAATGAAGATGTTCGAAAGTTTTTACTAATAGGTTTTGCTAAAGACCAAAATTTACGACTGCCTAAAGGAGATGTAGCTAGTTCATTGCATTTTCTTTGTTCGAACAACTTTTTAGTTTTAGTGATGACACTTTTGCAGATATTTCTAGCACCAACGTATTCTACATGACTGTCAACCGATTTATTAGATTTCCATTTAATGTAACATTTATTTTTTAAAGATATTGCATCAGAAAAAGCCTTATTGAACCAGGGTTGGGAACGTGAATGACCTACACGGTACTGTTTTTTCGGAATGTATAACTCCATTCCCATGAGGATGACTTCAGATACTGAAAGAGCGATGTCCGAAGAAGAGGACGACTTAAAACAATATTCACGCCATGGAAAGGTTGCAAAGAAATCCCGTAAATCACTCCATCGGGCTGACTTAAAACACCACAAGGTTCTATCGGTTTTGCGAACAACAGTGGAATTAGGTGCAGTAGAAACGGTCGGAAAGACCTAAAGGTGAAAGAACGGAAGTTTTATAAACAAGAGGGTTTGATGTAAGAAAGAGATCTAGAAGATGTGGAGTATGGTTAGGGTTATCAGGAATTCTTGTGGGTTCAGAAATCATCTGTGTGAGATCACATGAAATAGCAAATGTTTCTGCACTATGACCAGCGGGATTTGTAGTAGATGAAAATTGAAGCCAATTAGAGCTATGAACATTGAAATCGCCTACAAATGAGATATTGCAAGATGGAAACTGAGACAGGAGATAGTCAACTTTCATACTAAGGTAATCGAAGAAGTCTTGAAAGTTGCTGTCATTAGGAGCCATATAAATGCAACAGTAGAATTTCACAAAATTAGGACCAGAATGTTTAAACCAAATCACGTCAAAATTTTTATCTTCTAAGGAAGAAACCCTCTTGCAAGCAATTCTGTCCTTGATGTACGCACATACGCCTCCTTTATATCGAAAGTTAGAGTGAAGATGGTATTGAGGAAATTGCAAGTCGGGTGACTCGGAGCTTTCAGAGGAGACTTGTGTTTCTGATAGAAACAATATATCAGGTTGTAATTGTTCAAGATGTTGGTGAATAGCATTAAGATTAGACCTGATACCGCGGATGTTGCAGTAGTGAATCAGAAAGTTGATACTTTTGATGACCGAGGTCGCTTGGGCCCTGCCCTCCCGGACGTCCGAGTGGGGCAGGATTTTACGCCCGGAATTTATAACCCTAGAAACCACAGCCATCTTATTTTTTAATTTGGGGCTTTTAATCCAATAGGAAGACAGTGAGGGCGAGAAGGAAGAATAAGGATGAGAATAGATAAAGGATGATGGAAAAGGTAACCGGCAGCCCTTACCGAGCTCAGAAAATCGGTGACCCAATATTAAGGAGCCCATGGTAAGGGTGGAGGTACCTCCCCGGCTGGCATGGAGTATACATGCCTACCACCTATTCTATTGTTTTCTATTGTTGATGCATTGCAGTCACCTATTGCTGGTCCACCCCATACTCCAACGACAGGAACACCATTTCATACAGATAGTCATGACGCTTCATTGAATAATGGCCTTAGTACTACATCTAACTATCCTCACTGGTAAACTCCCTCGGGGCGAAAATTTGGTTATGAGGAGAAGGAAAATCAAGCTCACTAAAACATGTCCACCTGACAAAACAGTTAAAGGCCCAAGTCAGATAAGAACTGTTTTCAAGTGGCAAATATAGAGAATTTTATGTACAAAAAAAACAACAGGAAACATGAAAAAAAAACAAGAAGCCGACTGTAAAAAAGCTATAATTAAAGAAGACACCTTTTCAGAATCTGAAGCCAATGTAATTTATGAAGATGACGATTTCGATCTGAGTGACCAAGAGAATTATTTGTGATTAGAAGTTGACCAATATGTTATTGCTAAATATGAAAATGATTTTTACCTTTTCCTGAGTTTAGTTATTTTTCTCTAATCTTTAGGTTGTATCTACAACTAGATCTTAACAATAGGGTCTTACAAAATTGTTTACTTATCTTTCTTCAGGAATAACTCTGAAACGGGACACTGAAGCTCCGGAAATTCGAACTATGGTTAGCGCTGGTACTAACTCCGAGAAATGGCATATAAAGGAAGACCTCCATCATTTCAGAGAAGACATAATGTGTACTATTAAACATCCTAAAAACAAAAACAACCGTAGCCATTATAATGTTACTGAGATGACAAAATACGCTTAACCCTTTGATGTCAGAATAATTTTTCAGGAAAAATGAGATAAAAACTGTATTAATAAACTTATCTAATACTAATATCTGGTGTGCGTATTTTCATGTTGTTTTATTTATTTATAATAGTATAAATCTACGGTAAAACACCTTAATTAATTATCACATAAAAACTTACCTGGCATTTTTATAAAATATCGTTCTTATGTGTCGAAAGAAAGTGCTAACACCCACAATTTATTATTAGACTAAAATGTAGCACAACTGCATCAGCATGCTGCATCTGCAGCGCACGTCATCCTAAGTGTGCTCGTTTGACTGTTCACTACTGGCGATTTGTGCAGTTTTTTGTAGTCACTAACAAAAATTTAGTTTTTATTATAGCACATTTTCCATTCCACCAACAGACTACGTGAACAATGCTATATAACGCACCGTACCAACATTGATTTACTACAGGTAATAAATAATCGATTAAGAATATAATCGATTATCTAATAAAACAATCAATTAATCGTATAATGCATTAATCAAACAGTTGATTAATCAAACGTTAGTTAATTGGGAGTGTCAGTATAAAAGAAAATAAGAAATAACATAGTGGATGCATTAAGAAGATAATTGGGTAAAAATGAAACTCAATTTTTTATATAAACATTTACTGCAAATAGTGCATAGAACGTAGTGAAATATAATATATAACGTGTTCAAAATGATCTTGAACATAGTCCGAAATACAATATATATATATATATATATATATATATATATATATATATATGTATATATATTTATTATTCACTCCCAATCTTTCTCCATGCATTCCTGTCTCTGCTAGCTTCCGCAAGATTCATACATTGTCTGTGACATGTCCTGTTATTTTTAAAACGCCTTATATGTCTTTCTTTAATCAGACATTCTACTACATTCACCCAAGTTTTACGCGGCCTGCCAGACCCGGCCTTACCTTTAATCTTACCCACATATATTCATTAATCTTGCTTTGTTCATTCTCTCAATGTGACAAAACCAACTGTACTACTTTTATACGTATCCATTATCGCCACACCCCTTCATTATACACTCATCCTTTATCTTATCCCTTCTCGTTTTACCACGTGCGCATTTCAGGAATCTCATACCCACGGCATCTATTTTTCTTTCGTGCTTTTTTTGACATATCCACGTCTCACTTCCATACAGTACCGACGGGACAAACACGTTACTATGGATTCCTCGTTTCGCAGCAAGGCTCATGATTTCGCTTCTCATTACCGTCCACATACTTCCAATCACTCTCCTTCCAGCATTGACCATTCGTCCAATCTCGCCATCCATTGTACCATCTGCAGTAAACGTTCTACTCAGATATACCAACACCTTCCCTATTGAACACCACAATTTTAGTTTTGTTCACGTTTATCTTTAGGTTCATACACAGACTGTAACAAACTTTCTCAGAGCAGTTTCTAGCTCATTCATGTATACACTGAACAATCACGGTGACATCACACAGCCTTGTCGCAGTCCTTTCTCAATATTAAGGTATTCACTCACACCTCCTCTCACCCTAACACATGTCCGGCTACCCTTGTGTAATGCTCTTATTCCGTTCATTAGACCTTTACGTACGCCATATTCATTTAATATTTCCCATAGCTTCTTCCAATTGACTCGGTCATACGCTTTCTCCAGATCTACAAACGCACAGCTTCCTTTTTACACATAAACACTTTTCGATCACCTGCTGGAGGGCAACCATCTGATCAACACATCCTTTCCCTGGCATGAAGCTACCCTGCGCATCCCAAATCTTAGTTTGTGTAGTTTCTCGTACTCTATCAGTCAGTATTCTTCCAAATACTTCACCAAGCACACTGAGCAAACTTATTCCTCTATAGTTCTTGCACTCATTCTTGTTCTACTTATACAGTTACAATGTTCACCCTTAATAACCACTTATACAGTAAGCTACAATGATCACACATCTTCACCTCCAATGACTTGGACACCTTGGTCAGTCATCAGATTACCACACGCCCAAGGTTCCACAATATGAAGGTCATTCATACCCGCCACTTCCCCAAGGTCCCACAATTCCACTTTCACACAATACCCATTCGCCTCACACATAACCAAGGCCGTCCGTGCTCGCCATCTACTGAAGGCCGCCTATGTATCCCACCTCTTTAACGTCATCTCACTTATATTTTACGCTCGTTTGCTACCACACTTTTAACGCTAACAACCAAAAAAAAGAAAATTATATGTTATTGTATGTATATCCTGACATGTACAGGCTGTCCAAAATTCGAGGGCAAGCATGGGGATCTCGCTTATTATAAGAGATAGGATATAGGTTTAAATTTGGCACTTTTGCTAAATTCGATGCCGAGTAATAATATGAAAAGAAATTTGAGCTAACTCGAATGGATTTGGTTTTATGCTCAAAAAACTAAAAATTTCGATTTTCGTTTTTCGCGTTTGGCCACCTTATTATTAGGAATCTTCAAAATTCGATTAAACATTATTAAGGCACCTTTTTACGCACAATACTAATACGTTATTAAAAATATTATGCGACGTTTTGTTTATTCTGAACCATCATCAGGTTTATTTTTTCTTATCGGGGTTAAGACATATTTTATGTCGTTGGATGGAGAATGTTATGCTGATTTTAGCAATATATAACACTTTATGGTTTGATCGACTGCGAACTAAAATAATGAGAAAAATACGAAGAACAAGATTCCGCCTTCTTGGATCCAGCAAGGAATAATTACAGTAGTTCTACTTATTTAATTTGTTAAACTCGTTAGAACATCCAAAAAAATATAAAAACAGTTAAACAATTAAAAAAAAAACATTAACAAACAACTCAAACAAGTATGTCTATGTAACACCGTCATAATAGCGACAACGCAAATTTATCGATAGGTAACAACAAAATAATTACACAGACAAACAAATAAAAATTATTATAATAAATGTTCGAACAAGTTTCCTCCTTCTTGAATACAGTAACGAATTCTTCTTCTACAATTGTTTACGCTTCTTTGAATGGTTCGCCTGGGAATTTGACGAAGTTCATTAACAATCCTATTCTGGAGTTCTATATTTTGCGGTGGCGTCTTATAAATCATATATTTTAGATAGCCCCAGAGGAAGTAATCTAAAGGGGTTAAATCTGGACTTCGTGCTGGCCACCTAAGTGGTCCCCTATTTCCCATCCATTTATCAGGAAATTCGCCGTTAAGATATTCACTTATTATCGCAGCATTATGAGGAGGAGCTCCGTCCATTTGCCACCAGAGAGTCCATCTTTCGTTTAGCGGAACATCATCCAAAAGGTCTGGTATTTCGTGTGTTAGAAATGCGAGGTAGCGTTGAGACGTTAGGATACCTTCGTAAATAATTGGCCCAAGGAGCGTATCCTTCCAGATTCCAACCCACACATTAAAGGACCGGTGGCCTTGTCCTCGCATTTGCCTGTTAATTCGTGGATTTTCAACGGACCAGTAGTGCTCGTTATTACGATTAAACATTCCATTAGTGGAAAAATTGCACTCATCCGTCCAAATGATTTGATTGAGAAAGTTGCGATTTTCCAGCGTTTTGGTATTAAGTTGGTTACAAAAATCCAACCGTCTCATATCGTCCCAAGGCCGAAGAGTTTGACTAACGTGTAACTTAAATGGTTTATAACGGTGTTGCTTTAACACTCGCCAAACTGTCGTTTTTGGCACTTCAATAGCTTGCTCTATTTCTCTGGTAGATGTTGAAGGATTTTCTTGAACCTAAGATGAATAACATAAAGTGATAACTCTCCAAAAAAAAATGTCTGCTGAAATTAGCAGTGAAGTGAGTGGAAATTCTTATAATTAGTATAATACTAACAAATAGTACCTGATGTAATATTTCTTCTTCGGCATCTCTGTCTAGTCTGCTACCATATGCATTTCGAGGTTTCTGAAAACATCCAAATTCTCGCAAATTTTGGTCTAATTTTAAAACATATCTCTGGTTTGGTTGCTGCCTCTCCGGATATTTCTCTAAATATCTTTGTTCTGCTCTGACACTATTTCTATTGCAGCTATAAAATATCCTTATCATGTCTCGTTTTTCTGAATTTGAAAACGTTCTAAAGAAACTTGCAAATTTTAAAGCACTAACACGAAGGATCTTGCAGTTATTACCCTTTTTACAATTAGAAAATGACATGACAAAAGCCAACTCCTGAGTTTTGTTTGATTCATGGGTATCGTGATAATTTAATATTTAGTTTTTAATTTAAGAGTATTTTAGTTCGCAGTCGATCAAACCATGAAGTGTTATATATTGCTAAAATCAGCATAACATTCTCCATCCAACGACATAAAATGTATCTTAACCCCCATAAGAAAAAATAAACCTGATGATGATTCAAAATAAACGAAACGTCACATAATATTTTTAATACCGTATTAGTATTGTGCGTAAAGGGGTGCCTTAATAATGTTTAATCGAATTTTGAAAATTCCTAATAATAAGGTGGCCAAACGCGAAAAACGAAAATCGAAATTTTTAGTGATTTGAGCATAAAACCAAATCCATTCGAGTTAGCTCAAATTTATTTTCAGATTATTACTCGGCATCGAATTTAACAAAACTGCCGAATTTAAACCTATATCCTATCTCTTATAATAAGCGAGATCCCCATGCTGCCCTCGAATTTGGGACAGCCTGTACAAATGTAATAAGATTATTATTCAGATATATGATTTTCTGTAGGTATAAAACTGTTTGATTTAGTACAAGTGCAAAAGGCCCTTTGCTCTTCTGTATCATTACACCTGCGTGGACGGGGTGCAAGTAATTCAGCGAATGTGTGGTGCCCATCGTAGATGCTTCTATAGAAGATTGTCAAATGGCTGCCATCGATTTATTCCCTACATCAGCAAGCGATAAATGTGAATGACTATAAAAAAAGAAAAAAATTATTAGACTAGTATTCAAAAAAAAAAAACCATAATAAACAAGTATTTGAAAGAAAAAAATTAAAACTATTGAAATATGATATTGATAAGTAATTAAAATACTTATCTTTTTTCGGTTTTTTGATGGTGTACTCTAAATTATACAATCTAAACGTTTCGATAACACTTACAGTTATCTTCGTCAGTAATATCTGTTAAAAATTGTTAAAGATGTTGTAAACAATTTTGTCAAAGTTGAAAAATTAAAACATAAACGTCAGTCTGCTATTAATATTGCAGTTTGAGAAACGTATAAAGGTAACTATAGTATTAAATTTTAGTAAAGAATAACTAGGTCATTAAAAATTAAATATTGTTAATCTGTCTTAAAGATGATAAATATTGTTGATAACACTTGCACTTATTGACAAAGATATTTATTTGTTAGATTTAATTGGATTATGTTATCTGATGTCATGTTTATATTTGTGAATGCTTCTATCATTTTGAAATTGAAGTTTTTCACAACTTTACATTTACATCATAACTTGATTAAATTTTGTTAAATGTGTTTTTTGGCTGACATTTTCTGATTTGTCATCTTTCAGACAGTTTAACAATATTTAATTTTTAATGACCTTGTTATTCTTTACTAAAATTGAATTCTATAGTTGGCTTTATATGTTTCTCAAACTGCAATATTAATAGCAGGCTGATGTTTATGTTTTAATCTTTTAACTTTGACAAAATTGTTTACAACAGCTTTAACAATTTTAATAGATATTACTACTAACGAAGATAACTGTAAGTGTTATCGAAACATTTAGATTGCATAATTTAAAATACACCATTAAAAAACCCAAGAAAGATAAGCATATTATTAGTTGTGATAATGGTGAAAGTTTACCTTTTCATATGTTAAGTAATTATCAAAAAAAAGAATACATAATTCTCTAGTTTAAAAACATTGAATCTAAATAAGATACTATGAAAATGTAAACTTTCACCATTAACACTCATAATAAAATACTTATCTTTTTTGGGATTTTTTAATGGTGTACTTTAAATTATACAATCTAAACGTTTCGATAACACTTACAGTTATCTTCGTCAGTAGTAATGTTTGTTAAAAATTGTTAAAGATGTAGTAAACAATTTTGTCAAATTTGAAAAGTTAAAACATAAACATAAGCCTGCTATTAGTATAACAGTTTGGGAAATATAAAGCCAACTATAAAATTTTTAGTAAATAATAACTAGGTCATAAAATTAAATATTATTAAACTGCCTCAAGATGACAAACAGAACACTCTACACGAAAGCTAACAAAAAATCTTATCAATAACACATTTAAAAATTTAATCGAGTTATGAAAAGTAAAGTTGTGAAAACTTAAATTTTAAAATGATTATTAAATTTAAACATTACATCAAATAAACTACAGTTAAATCTAACAGAGATATCTTTATCAATAATTGGAAGTGTTATTAACAATGAAAAGCACAATGCAGAACGTTCTTTGTAATTTTAATTTTAATTTAATTTCAACTACTTACGTTAAATTATAGTGCTATGGTAATTTAACATATAATTGGTAAAGCATTTGCTTCAAGGTCTAGGAAAACACAGCAAAAACCTAGACATACCAAAAGTTGAAGACAAATTAAAATCAAGGCGTATCATTATGCTCTTTAATTATAAGATGCCAAAACCTATTTAAACGGAGATTTTCTTCTTGTCTATTAAAATTATTCGGGTGTTTATATATTCCAATAGCTTCACGTTGCAAACGAACATAATAGTGGGTTTGTCTTGACAATATTTTTCAAATTTTTCAAATTTGACAAAATTGTTTACTACATCTTTAACAATTTTTAACAAACATTACTACTGACGAAGATAACTGTAAGTGTTATCGAAACGTTTAGATTGTATAATTTAAAGTACACCATTAAAAAATCCCAAAAAAGATAAGTATTTTATTATGAGTGTTAATGGTGAAAGTTTTCATTTTCATATTTCAGTCCTTTATGGGGAGGAAACTTATCGTTCTATCAGACAATTTGAAAAATTAAGGAAACGTAAAGCACAATTATTATCGTCACTCACTTTTTTATTACGATGCCGAGACCAAAAGATTATCCCAAAGTTTATCTATATTAAAAGAAATTTTAATAACAAGCAAGCGAATAATATTTACAGAAGAACTGAAAATGCTCTTCTACGTAATCAAATACAAATTACTAGGAAGTTATTGGATAACACCGATAAAAATCTTTTATATTTACATTTAGACATTTCATCTATTTTGAATAAAGAAGATTGGGATAAAATTGATTCTATAACGTTTAAATCTATGAAAATAAATTTTGACATCTCATATCAACGTCAGAAAGAAAAATTTAATAAATTATACAAACAACAAAATAATAGACCATCCACTGATTGTAAAAAAACAGTTATAAACCTTTCTGATAATGTTGTTTCAGATTATGCTATTGAAGCGCTTTCTAAAGGAGGAAATTTTGCGATAACACCAAGAGTAATACCTTTTGAAGATATAATTTCCAACATCGAAAACTCCATTAGATTATTACCTTTTGATGCTGCTAATGAAGTTAGATATAACACCGTTAACGTATTACGTAAAACAAAACCTCCAAAGAGCAACTTATCCTTTCGTCAACGACATGCTTTACTTGATCTTAAACGCAATGAAAGTATTATAATATTAAAATCAGATAAAGGTAATGCAACTCTTATATATAAATATGAACGATTATAACACTAAGATAGAACAATTGTTGGGACCAGAAACTTATCGTGAAATACCAAAAGATCCAACAAAAAAGTTTCTTTTAAAAACTAAAGAGCTAATTAAATTATCATCTATTCCTGAAGAAATAAAAAAGAAACTATCTAACTCTGAAGCTATTTCACCAAAACTATATGGTTTACTAAAAATTCATAAACCTAATATTCCTTTAAGGCCTATTGTTAGTGCAATTGGTTCTCCTACATATAACCTTGCAAAACATCTTACATTGTTATTACAACCTCATATAGGAAAAACACCCCATTACATTAAAAATTCTGCCGACTTTGTTGAAAAAATGCATAGTTTCAAAATTGAAGTGGGTGATATAATGGTTAGTTTTGATGTTATTTCACTTTTTACAAAAGTACCTCTAAAAGAAACTATTGAATACATTGATCATCTTTTTCCAAAGGACATAACCATTCTTTTCCAGCACTGTCTTACTACAACTTATTTTCAGTGGAATAGTAAATTTTATGAACAGATTGAAGGTGCAGCAATGGGTAGTCCCCTTAGTCCTGTTATAGCTAATTTTTATATGGAAAAATTTGAAACATTAACGTTACAAAATACACCTAAAAAACCTTCAGTTTGGTATAGATATGTAGATGACACATTTGTTGAAGAAGCACTGAATGAGTTTTTGGTTTTTATAAATGGTATACATCCTAGTATTCAGTTTACCATGGAAAAAGAAACTAATGGAAGTTTACCATTTCTTGACATATTAATATCTAAAAATAATAATTCACTATCTTTTAAGGTTTGCAGAAAGCCGACACACACTGATACATACCTTCATAAATTATCCAACCACCATCCACGTCAAAAAATTAGTGTAATTAAATCTTTAGTAGATCGAGCAAAACGAATTTGTGACCCTGAATTTTTGAATGATGAATATAAATATTTAAGAAAATCCTTACAAGATAATGGATATTCACTTACAGATATTAATAATGCTATTACACCGTCTAGGCGTAACCTTAAAGAAAAACCAGTTCTTAATGTTGGTACTGCTTTTCTTCCTTTTATAGCTAATGTTACAAATAGAATTGAAAAAATACTAATCAAATATGGCATTAGGACTATTTTTAAACCTACAAGAAAAATTAAAGAACATTTAAGATCACCTAAAGGTGTGTCAAACCCTTTATCATCTTCCGGAGTGTATAAGTTATCTTGTTCATGTGGAAAAGTATACATCGGGACCACAAAACGTAGCTTTGATACAAGACGCAAAGAACATATGAGATTTTGTAGATAGGGTCAACCAGAGAGGTCTGCTGTGGCTGACCATGCCCTGAATAATCTAAATCATGACATTCAATTTGACAATATGGAAATATTGTCAAGACAAACCCACTATTATGTTCGTTTGCAACGTGAAGCTATTGAAATATATAAACACCCGAATAATTTTAATAGACAAGAAGAAAATCTCCATTTAAATAGGTTTTGGCATCTTATAATTAAAAAAGAGCATAATGATACGCCTTGATTTTAATTTGTCTTCAACTTTTGGTATGTCTAGGTTTTTGCTGTGTTTTCCTAGACCTTGAAGCAAATGCTTTACCAATTATATGTTAAATTACCATAGCACTATAATTTAACGTAAGTAGTTGAAATTAAATTAAAATTAAAAATTACAAAGAACGTTCTGCATTGTGCTTTTCATTGTTAATAACACTTCCAATTATTGATAAAGATATCTCTTTGTTAGATTTAACTGGGTTATTTTATTTGATGTAATGTTTGGATTTGTGAATGCTTCTATCATTTTAAAATTGATGTTTTTCACAACTTTACACTTACATCATAACTCGATTAAATTTTGTTAAATGTGTTTTTTGGCTGGCAAATTTCATTGTTAGCTTTCGTCGTAGAGAGTGTTCTGGTTTGTCATCTTTGAGGCAGTTTAATAATATTTAATTTTATTACCTAGTTATTCTTTACTAAAAATTTTATAGTTGGCTTTATATTTCCCAAACTGTTATACTAATAGCAGGCTTATGTTTATGTTTTAATTTTTCAAATTTGACAAAATTGTTAACTACATCTTTAACAATTTTTAACAAACATTACTACTGACGAAGATAACTGTGTTATCGAAACGTTTAGATTGTATAATTTAAAGTACACCATTAAAAAATCCCAAAAAAGATAAGTATTTTAAATAAGATACTGTTTATAATTTTTAAAATACAAATGAAAGCAGAAAATTTAAAAACCAATTTAAATGATGATGATTAGTAGACCTCGGATTTCTAAGCACAAATAATTCCCGAAATAATCATTCAATATGCATTTTAAAATTGTTAAAATAAGCATTAAAAAAGCATTTATAATCACAAATAAACGTTTATATGCAACAGTAAGCATTCCTTATGCACCAATAAAAAATTGCGTTATTTATTTCCAGAGTGAAAGGCAATAATGTGTTTTTAAAAAATAAAAACAACAGTAAAGTAGTTCATGTATTTATTTATAGAACAATATATATTTAAATGAAATACAATGTGCCCTAATGTTCTAAGAGAAACATAAAACGATTAACCCCTAACAACTACGAGTTTTTTTTAACAACTAAACTCATAAAAAAATTAGTGGTAATTTGAAAAGCAATACGTAATTAAAACTTTTTCTAAATTTTCTGAAGTAAAACTTCGCTTTTCATTGAAAATTAATTTATAGGCAGAAAATGATCTTTCAACCTCTACCGATGTTAACGGTGCAAATTTAAAAAACTGCACTAGTTCCAAGGGAATATTACTGGGCGAATCAAAATTCCCTTCCCCTGATAGTATTTTATCAATGACATCCAAAGTATGGTATCCAAGATTTTTATTAATAACGAAAGCAAATTTGCTTTTAACAATTTCCGCAGTTTTTCCGTTTGAACTTTCTATTTCGGTTTTGAGAGTTCTTGCTATATTTAAACCATCATTAAGGGAAAGATGGGAATTTTCTAGTTTTTTAATTGCTTCTGCAATGCATAAAAAGTTGCTGGAGATATATACAATATCCTTATGCAAATTCTTGTCTTTCACAAGACGTTTTGCAGTTTGAATGGAAATTGCGTCAGTTTCGTCAAAATCATTAATTAGTTCTGCTATGTCGTTAAAATGGTTTGCATAAAAGTCTACTGCTTTTAACCAAGTACCTCAACTTGTAATAATAGGTTCTGGGGGTAATGATAAATTGGGCAATTTAGATTTATAGTGAGCTACGCGCGTGGGTGCTTCAAGAAATATTTTTTTAATCACAACAATGAAAGTATTAACGCTTGGATATGAATCCCTAATAGTTTCTGCTATTCAGTGAAGACCATGTGCTAGACACGTAACATGTACTAAGTTAGGGTAAAATGTTTTTGGTAATTTTCCTGCAGCTACCATGTAAGCTGCGGCATCTGTGTACATAAGTAAAACATTTTTGTCGTTAAACTCCGTGGGGAATAGAAATCTTAAGCAGGAATTCACAAAATAAGTTACCGTATTGCCATTCGTTTTTTCTAAGACTTTAGAACATACCAAATATGATCTTGTTGAATCGAATTTGCTTAATTTGCCAACTATAAAATTGGCAACGTAATTTCCTACGGCATCAGTAGTTTCGTCAACTGAAAACAAAATTGGATGTCCTGATACGTCTTCTCGTATTTGCTGTATGGCAGAATTATAGCAAACGTCCAGATAGTTTTTTCTTAATGTTGATTCCGTAGGAATACTGTGATCACAGTATTTCTCCAAAAAGATTATTTTCGAGCAACACTGGCCTGATGCAAAGATGTTTTAACGTGTTGTTGAATTTGATGTTTTTTGTTGCTTGATACCTTGAAAACACAAAAATGCGTTATTATTTGATATTAAATTTATTTGTTTATTATTCGAACAAAACTTATGACCGAAATTATGTAATTAAAATTATACTTGCGTTAGATACTTACTTCTTTGTTGCAAACCTTACAAAATATGACGTCACCATCAGATGAAAAGCAGTCGTAGTCTTTTAACCACTGTTTAATTATCACACTTTTTGGAAGTTTATCCTTTCCCATTTTTGTTTTTTTAATAACCGAAAGTTATAGTTTAATTATCTAGTAATCAGTTGAATTTAATTAGAATTAATTTCATTTGCTGTTACAAAGTGCATTGAAGCAGCAACAGCAAGTGGTCACTACCGAATGTACATGAAAATTCAAACTGAGGATGTTTTTGAAGTAGAAGGGATAGAAAACCACATGTTTTAGGGCTGCTTGACCATTCAGCACCTACAAAGCACGAGGCGATCACGCGCTGTACACTTGTTTACGCTGCTGACTCTTGGGTTTTGAATATACTTGAGTTGTAAACAAACATCTGTGCCTACTTAAAATACACAATTCTCGAAAATCTTAACAAGTAAGCCGTCAGCTTACGACATAGTTAATCTCTAGAGTGGTAGCTTATTGTATCTGTCGTGTTTATTTAAAAACTTTACAAAAACGCATTGTTGAAGAGATTTTAAAATAGACAAGCTTAAATTTTAAATATAAGTTCAAACGTAAAAATCCCCGAGCAGAAAATAAGCACAAATAAGCACGTTTTACATAAATAAGCACTTAAACACCAAAATAAGCAGAATAATCATAAATAACTTTAGCTCATTTTCCATCAAATCGTCTGAAACGACTTTATTTTTATTTTCAAGGCATTATCATTACACACAAATAAGCATTTGATTAGAAATCCGAGGTCTAATGATTAGAATTTATATACTGACAATTATAGGTGTACAACATCTGCAGCATAAGATTCATTAAACCGGTAGAATAAGCAGGGATTTTTCATCGTTCTTGAAAGAGAAAGGAGCGACATCATATCGTAATGGATTATATAATCACCATTACAAATGAAGATGAATAACTATAAAAAGAAAAAAACAAATTTTAAATTCTAATAAAAACACTTAACAAATTGATATTTGAAAGGCTACATGACCATTTTTTAAAAGATATAAGCGAGCGATTAATCTTCTTAGATACATTTGTTAAACGACCGTGCTCGCAAAAATATGTAAATGACGGGCTGTGAACATGCTACAAAGTTGCATAAAGTATATAAAACATAAAAAGCTGTTTAAAAAAGGAAGAACGATAATTTTATAATCATGTTTTTTTAATAATGCCATATTAATTATTCATTTAAAATTTATGTGAAGCACAATACTGTTTATTACTAAATAAAATGACGCTTAACAAAAGGATTTAAAGTTTGGTTTATTACATAGTTACTTTAATGGAAATAGTGCTAAAAGTTTTACAAAAGGTACATGATTTGGTTAAAGAATAAATAAAGCTAAATATACAAAAAATTCATTGTACGAGATTTCAAACAGACCATTTAATTTGGTTTGTAAGAAGTTTATTAAATATTTAATCTATGCCAATATGAAATTAATTCTTTGTAAGGAAATGAGACAATAAAAAATGCAGTCTCCATAGGCACCGGTCTGTGTAAATGAACGGTCGTGAACATGCAACATAAAGTATGTACGTACATTTTAACTGTAAAAAGCTGTTTAATAAAAAGAATAATTTTATAACCATGTTTAATGTCACGTTAATTATTATTAATTATAATAGTAACTTTTCTTAATAAAGGTTATTATGACATGACAGATTCATTATAAATAGAATTTCATAACATTAAATTGGTGTAATAAAAAAAATGTCACTGCTTCGAATTACATATTAGTGAAAAAATAAACATTAGGGCTGCATGTAATTTAAAAATCAATTCTTTAGTTAGAAAAGTAGACAAAAAATGTAGACACTGAATGTGCAAGCATTTAACTCGGTACGAATACAGACTGATATGATGTAAATATGCTCACATACAATGTAGTTGTTTCAAATACATGTCATTTAAAGACAAAGAATCTTTAAACAACCTTCTAGACAGGAAAACGCGCTATGTTCTGAAATAAAAAATTGTGTAGCCTCTTCTCCGGGTGTATATAAGAGTTGGTTGTTCCACTACAGTCGTTCTGTCTTTATCCAACAGGCGATAAGGATCGACGTCTCGCAAACTCACACTGCATCATGCCTTCTGCATGTAAGATTTTTTATTTTATGGTTACATTCTTTAAATTATTTTTAAATAATTTCAAATGTTATCTCGTGGGCACCTAAATTAAATTTTTTTTTTAGACTTATATAACTGTTACAAGTTTTTTGGTTTTAGATTCAGTAAGCCAAATTCCGGCTGTCAACATAATAGAAAGTACTCCTTCATATACGACCACAGGTTAGAACGCCTTGTAACCTAACGAATCACGTAACATAACCATTTCACGTATACATTAATTTATACATTCCCTTTGTTACAGATCCAAAGAAAATGTTTCAATATGAATGTTTGAAGACATTTTCTAGAACGGATTCTCTAGTTCGCATCAATGAACTGTGTGTTGGACAAGGACGTCATTAACTACTGCACCTTTACAGATGCAGGCAGATGTGCCAACCGTACAGGCGACCACTCCTCAAAGTCACACATCAATGGACGATGTGGTGCAACCAAGTACTTCGGCTATCAAAAATCCAGTACACAGGCAAGTTGCCGATTCCCTTGCACAACCAGCTCCATCAGGAGAGAAAACGCAATGCCAAGCAATGCGACGAATCTGTGGAAAAGAAAATTACAAGAAGCGTGAATACTGTCAACTGCACGGATTGTTCGCTTGATGCTCCTAGACATGCTTTCCAGGGTCACCTCAGAAGCAATAGACACAAAGCAAATTTGTGTCTACTCGTTGATACTGGGGTTCAAGTCATTCGGAACGCATTTAAGCAACGTATTGTTTCGTATAGGTTATCACTGAGCAATGCTCATACTGACGTGCTAACGTTTATGGGTGACATTAAAGGCAACATGTTGAAACTAATACAAATTTAGTTGGAGAAACACCTTTCCATGAAATGTAATGTCGAGTTGTTTGATTTGTACTATCTAAATAGTAGAGAAAGTACTCAATTAAAATCCTTTCAAACTAAGTATGACATTTTGAGCGCCGGGATGTTGTTATAAGACTATTTCCATCAATGCTTATGAACTGGAAGATAAGTATTGTGATGGTGGGCACGTTGTGTAGGTAGTCAGTCCTCTGTACTGTACGAGAGCTAAACAACCTGTTTATACTAATTTATTACTACTAGTCAGTAACCAAACGGAAAACCAGCATTATGCCTGGATAAAAAAATTTTCTCGTTTACTTAGCAACCAAATAACTCAACACAATGGGGCAAAATATTATTGTGATTCATGTCTTTATTACTTTAGAACACATTAGTAATTAACCCGTCACGTATCACATGACATAACGGGGAAATTCTATCCGGAAAGTATACTTGTATTTCGGAACTATAATAAACAGATGTCCGTACCATTCGCGATATACGCCGATTTTGAAGCGCTATTAGTACCGGTAAATACAGCTGGACCCGATCCCGAGCAACCGTTCACGATAAAAACGTGTAAACAGGAAACATACTCATTCAGTTATTATATTAAGTGTGGTATAAGCAATACTTGGTCCAAATTAGAACTTTTTACGGGGGTTAATGCAGCGGAGGTATTTATTACACGATGTGATGTGAAACGGATGTATAATGAACATTTCAAAATTGTTTTTCCAATGTTACCACTAACTGACGAACAAAGGGGATACATGAACAAAGTCTAAATTGCTATATATGCGACAAGCTTCTTACGGATGTTCTTACAAATTCAAAAATACGAGATCACTGTCACGTCACTGGTAAATATCGTTGTGCGACATATGCAAATTGCAATTTAAACTATCAATTACCTACATTTACCCCGTTTTTCTCTATAATTTGTCTCGTTACGAAGTCCACCTGTTCATCAAACACTTAACGAGTGAAACGGAAAAAATTAACGTACTCCCTATTAATAGCGAGAAATATATAAAGTTCGGTAAGCATATTTTTGTAGATGAATTTATAAACAGTCGCGGTCTTAGGGAAAATAAATATATTAATCTGCGATTCGTTGATAGCTGTAGGCTCATGGCTCCATCCTTAGATACTCTATCCCAGAACTTGTCAGACGAACAATGTATAGGAGTTAATAAATATTTTGGTGATGATAACGGCTTTAACTTATTGAGAAAGAAAGGTAATTTTCTATATACATACGTAGACAGCTTTAGTAAACTAGATGAAGCCACCTTACCCTCCTATGATAAATTCTATGACATAATGCGCGATGAAAATATAACTGATGAGGAATACTATCGCGTCCTTCAGGTGTGGGATCACTTTAAGTGTAACACACTCGGTGATTATGCGGATATATACTTAAAATCAGAAGTACTGCTGTTGTCTGGCGTGTTCGAAAACTTTAGGCGGTTATGTCTGGGCGTGTATGGTTTAGAACTTGCACAGAATGTTACCTTACCTGGGTTGGCGTGGGATATCATGTTAACATGTACGAAGGTACATTTAGAATTATTGACTGATATGGATATGTACCACTTTTCAAGAAAGGTATTGGTGGGGAAGTGAGTACATGCGTTAAGCAGAGTATTGCTAACAACGAGTTTGTTCCAAACTTTGACCGCAGGCACCCTAAAGTACTTTTACAGCATTTAGATGCAACAAACTTATATGCCTGGGGCATGCTGCAAAATCTACGGGTTTTTGTGATTACCTGAAGATGAAATTAATAAATTTGATGTACTGAAGATTAATGATGATACTGATATTGGGTATGTGCTAGAGGTACACTACCACATCACCTGCATGATGAACACAATGATTATCCTTTTTGGCCCGAAATGATTTGCACGCCATATATTCCAAAGAAGAAAAAATTCCTAACTTGTGTGATAAGACCAACTATATTATACATAACCGATATTCAAAACAATGTATGGAGCATGGATTAATTGTTACTCGTATTCATAGAGTTTTACGCTTTCGCCAAAGTGCTTGGTTAGTATCCATAGACCTAAATACCGCTTTCCAAAATCAAGCAAAAGACAAATTTGAAAAGAATTTCTTTAAATACATGAACAATGGTGTATTTGGTAAAACAATAGGCAACGTTGATGAAAGACGCGCAATAAATTTGTTGACAAATTGGGAAAATAACGGTCGTCGATTAGAGTTACCACGGTAGGTGGCAAAACCACAATTTAAAAATGTTACCTAATTTACTGATAAATTATTCGCGGTAGAATTGTCAAAACATGCTATTCCGTATGACAAACCCGTATATGTAGGATTTAGTACTTTAGATCTTTCAAAAATTGTAATGCATCGATTTTTGTGTGATATATTACGTAGTCATTATGCTAATAACGTAACGTTACTCTACATGGATACAGACTCTTTAATTGGCGAGATAACAACTGATGATGTGTACGCACATATGCGGAATAATTTAGATGAATATGACACGTCTAACTATCAAAACGATCTACATGGTATTACGACTAGTACATCCGTCGTCGGAAAAATGCAGGATCAAAATCGTATTGTCTAAAGCTTGCTGATGATCAAATGGTTAAGAAAGCGAAATGTGTTAAGAAAGTTGTAATTCAAAAGTGCTGACGGAGGTAGACTACAAAGCTGTTGCAGAGGCGTCTGATAAAACAGTAATATGTACAAATAAATCGCGTTTTCTTCAATAACTTTCGACTGTTTCCATAAAATTTCGTATACGGTGGTTTTCTGGGATAGAAAATTCAAATTTGTGGTCCATTTAGTTGTACTTTCTAGAGGGCGCCATCGGCAACCATTTCAATCCTTTTAAATCCTTGCAATATTTTTGTGCTACATTGTATGCGATTTTGGACTAGAAAAATCGATTCTCCTATCTTTTCTGCTTTCCGAGAAAAACGCATTTAAAACTCATGATGCATACACATTTCCGGAGGGTATTTTTTTGACAAGTTTATCAATAGGGATTCTTAATTGTTACTAAGTAACTTACTTGTTTACTTATGTATCTGTCACTTTGCGTTTATTGATAATAAAAAGTCCATAATTAAATACGATAGAATGCCTAGACATAATTTATTTTCAAATTCAGAAATGCGTGATATGATTTGCGTTTACGCAAGAAAATTATGTTGGGCGTAGAGCGCGTAGACGATATTTAGAATTATATCCCAATAGACGGCAGCCAAGTCGTGAACTTTTTCAAAAACTTTTCAATAGACTGGGCGAAACTGGTACCTTTCGTCCCAAAAGGGATTTCATGGGACCCAATCGTACCATTACTGTAGATCAGGAAGAAGAAATCGTAATTCCAGTAGCAGAAAATCCAGAAATTAGCAGTAGACAATGGGATAGAGACTCCCCAGTAAGTCAAACAACGGTATTGAAAATCCTCCATAAAGAGAAGTTATATCCCTACCATTTTACACCTGCTCAAAATCTCCTAGCACTAGATCTACCAGCTAGACTACAGTTTGCTAATTTTATGCGCACTCAACAACAACTTGACCATCAATTTTTAAACAATGTGCTATTTACCGATTAAGCCATGTTTACTCGTAGGGGAGTATTTAATTTCAGAAACAAGCACGTTTGGGATGTTCAAAATCCTCATGTTGTTAGTGAGCGTCATTTTCAACAAGAATTTAAGATCAACGTTTGGTGTGGAATTATAGGGAACTATCTCCTTGGTCCATATGAACTTCCTCTGAATTTGAATGGTCAACTGTGTTTAAATTTCCTGCAACATCATTTAGTTGATTTCTTGGATGACTTTCCTTTAATTTTTTGACAAAACATGGTATTTATGCAGGATGGAGCTCAGCCAATTTTGCTATTCAAGTACGCAACTATCTTGATTAAACTTTCCCGAATCGGTGTATAGGTCGTGGAAGCCTCATTCCGTAGCCTGCGCGTAGTCCTGATTTCAACCCAATGGACTTTTGTTTCTAGGGTGGTATGAAATCATCAGTTTACACCGGAGTTATAAACAACCGAAAAGAATTATGGTACAGAATTGTAAATACGGCCGAATCATTTCGAAATAAGAATATTGTCTTTAAAATAAGGCAATCTTTTAATAAACGTATTGATAAATGTATTGAAGTTAGAAGCGGGCATTTTGAACAGTTGTTATCAAAAGGACATGTTTACTTTTAATATTAATTTCTTTTCTTTTCTTTTTTTAATGTGCGATATTTTAGTGTTCCTTACAAAAGTTAGTTTTAAATAAATAAACATTATATATATATATATATATATATATATATATATATATATATATATATATATTGAGATGTTAAACAAAATTGCCTTTAGGTCCTAGGATAAGAGTCGGTATCGACTAAGTGATGGGTATTCAACATTGGCGTGGTGGCGTTGGCGAATTATGGAATGCAGGACTTCTTTGAGAGGCCTACTGTAGGTTGCTAGGGAAATGAATTTGTATGATCCAGAGTATAACTATAGTGAAACTAATATTAATTTAAGCTTGGCTATTTAGTGTAGGAACTTTTTATTGAACTATATATTAATATGTAATACTTCATTATCGAGAGACTTACATAAAGAATACACGAATATTGTGTGATATATAAGAGAAATAAACATAACATATATTTACAATTTTTATAAAAAAAAGTGTACAAGCTTTTTACTGCATTACATATGTATCGTTTAGCTATATACCTTAGACAGAGCGCAGTGACATAAGATTGACAATGTTAGTAACAAACTGGTTGCAAAGAGTAGGATATTCATCAAGTTCAATAACGGACACAAATTTTCTGATGTAATCCGCTTTCCCTCTACCCTTGACGTAGCTAGTATCTGTTGGTTGAATCAAGCGGCTGAGAATTCTTAGAAATTGTTGTGGTGGTGTATGCCCTTCTTCCTATTTTATACAGTATTGGTTATGCATTAACCAAGTAGCTAAACGGCGACTCTCCATATGTAACATATGCCAGGGATACGGTGATTTAAACATGTAGTGGCCATTAAAAATTGCAACCTTTACGTTCAAGTTTAATATAGTCATTGTATTACTGTAAAACCAAGACTTTGCAAATATGCTCTATTCTGCAGTGTCAATGCTTTGAGCGCTGAACGCTTACTGTTATACCGTGTCACCATCTGTTCTTGAAATGTTATCCTATTGTTATGACTTCACCGTTAAAATTGATGTAATCTCCGTCTTGGTCTACTATTTTAAGTGTTATGGTTGAAATAGTGGATGTATATATAGGTAAATAGATCCCATGTAGAGGAGACTTAATTATTATGTATCCCACTGGTACACTGGGAAAGAATTAAATAATTGAATTGAAGGATTACCTTTGATAATGTTAATAGGATTTTCAGAGGAATGCAATTCTCGACCCTTGCCAACTGATTTGTTAAATGCCAGCATAGTTCCTAGCGAATTTTCTACTTTGAGGTTAATGTCATCTGTTGCTTTCATAGTAGTATTATTCGCTCGTAAATTAATAAATCCTCCCGACTTCTTTACTGTATCATTAATATGTTTATTCACATCCGCGATTTCGTATGATCCTGGTGGTAATGCAATTGTAGTTTTTCCAAATACGAGTTGGTTGTCCTTGGAAGTAACATCTTGTATAGTATAGAAAGATTCAAAACTAGTCAACCCTATTATACAGGGTGTTCCTTAATGATATGCGAATATTGAAGTGGATGAATGTACACGAAAAAATAATTATAGTTTGATTAATAAAGTACGGTCCTAAAATGTATCGTTACGGAAATACGGGGTGTCAAAGATACACAAAAATACGAAAATTAATTGATATCTTCTAAACCGCTAAACATTTTCCAATGAAATTTAGTACGAAGCTAGAGTGCATGAAAGTGGATATTTTTCGATACGAAGTTAAATTCCAGCTTCATCAGTGGCGTGCGTACGGGCACTCACATTTTAATTCCTCGTTCAATTTTAAAAATAAAAGCTCTCTTGAATTATGTTCCTAGAATGTTCCGTTTGGGAGTAATAAAATAAAAACCGTTGTATTGTACGAGAAAATTATGTAATTTAATGATTGAAAGAATACGTTACAAATTGGCATCTGCCTTCACTGAACAACAACAAAAACAACAAATGGAAACATACAGCATAAACATAATATTGGGAACAAGTAATATGGAACGGTAATCACAAACATTGTTGGAAATGGCCTCCTTCACTCAAAATGCATGCTTCTGCCCTCCTTCTCATGGAATTCCGCACTCGTTGAAATATTCCCGGAGTATGTTTTATATTATTATATGCTGCAACTATTCTCTCTTTCAATTCTTCTACACTGTTAATGGGACTTGTGTACACTAGCGTTTTTAGATAGCCCCATAAGAAAAAATCTAAGCTTTTAAGGTCGGGGGACCGTGGTGGCCATTCTTGAGGTCCCCCACGGCCAATCCAACGATTAGAATAAACAGTATCTAGATGATTGCGAACCATTCCACTGAAATGTGCTGCTGCGCCATCATGCATGTACCACATATGGTGTCTTATTAAAAGCGGAACATCCTCAAGCAGCTCAGACAATTGTTCACGAATGAAAGTAAGGTAAGATTGTCCATCAAGTCGTCTCGGAAGAAAGAATGGGCCAATAAAGTAATCGGCTATAATTCCTGACCAGACGTTCACCGAAAATTGATGTTGGATATGGGTTTCAGTTGTGGCTTTGGGATTCTCATCCGCCCACAAATGGTTATTGTGAAAATTCTGAATCGCATTTCTTGAGAAATTACATTCGTCCGTGAACAGGATATGTGAATCGAATTGTGGATTATGTGCAATATTATGAAGATACCACCGACAAAAAGTTACTCGCTTAGGAAAATCTCTCGGGAGTAATGCCTGTACTCTTAAAAAATGGTATGGATATAACAAATAATCCATTAAAATTCTCCAAACAATTTGATGGCAAATATTCGAGTTTATAGCTATCTTTCTTGTACTCGTTTAAGGCTGTTCTTCGACTGCGTGCAGGACTGCTTCCTCAATTTCAGTTGTTCTTACACTTAGAGGCCTACCTTCAGATGTACCTCTTCGAACACTACCAGTTTCAAGAAGACGCTGATGAATATTCGAGAAGGTTCGACTATCTGGTAAAGCACGATTGGGATATCTCTGGTGATAAATCCGTCTGGCTTTTTCTCCATTGCCATCAGCGAGGCTATACACATAATGCATATCAGCCATTTCAGCAATTGTATACGTCATCATTAATAACAAAATTGTACAAAAACAATGGGAAAAGTTAATTTACAGTGACTTAAATTGAACTAGAAAATGTCACATGGAAAAAGCAAGTGTCATTTTGAAAGGCAACTAGACTTATTGCGAAATTGTTATTTCATTCATTGAATTAACTTTCTCGTACAATACAACGGTTTTTATTTTATTACTCCCAAACGGAACATTCTAGGAACATAATTCAAGAGAGCGTTTATTTTTTAAATTGAACAAGGAATTAAAATGTAGTTTTGTTTTTCAAGAAATCAGTGACGTATAATTTTTTTTCTTCAAAAATGTCCAAGTGAGTGCCCGTACGCACGCCACTGCAGAAGCTGGAAATTAACTTCGTATCGAAAAATATCCACTTTCATGCACTCTAGCTTCGTACCAAATTTCACTGGAAAATGTTTAGCGGTTTAGAGGATATCAATTAATTTTCGTATTTTTCTTGTAACTTTGACACCCCGTATTTCCGTAACGGTACAGTTTAGGACCGTACTGTATTAAGCAAACTATAATTATTTTTTCGTGTAGATTCATCCACTTCAATATTCGCATATCATTATCGAGATAAATCGGTGGGTTAAAGTTGGCTTGTAAGATACAGCGTGTCCCGCTTGTAAATGTGTACGACTACTGAGAATCAAAACAAGTCGTCATATAAAAATCGTAAGAGTAAATGACCGCAATTGGGTTATTGAAATAAATTTATCAATTGTTTTTTATGTATTTTAAAACTTTACCATAAATTATCTTAGTAGTCGATGCAAGGAACTCTTAAAAAAAATTTTTTTTGACTTATAAGCAATTTAAAATTGATAAAATTTTATAAGGAGTTACGCGACTACAAACGCGCCACGATTGGTCGGCATGTTTTTGACGTCATAATGTTAAATTAATTCTCAATAGTAGTGTCAACGGATTCTACATGTAAATTGACTAAAAATATCCGAAATTTAGTGCAAACAAATTATTTATAATAGCTTGTTTAGTCATGTGTAATAAAGTTTACGGTTAGGTTGACAACTAAACCATCCGAAATTTAGTGCAAAAAAATTATTTATAATAGCTTGTTTAGTCGTGTGTAATAAAGTTTACGGTTAGGTTGACAACTAAACCTGTTCGGTACTACATCAACTTTAATTTTTGCTCTACTTCCCATTGTAGTATAGTAAATATAATTCTCCATGTCTTCTTTCAGCTAAAAAAACAAATCATGAAAATTGTTTACCTGACATTATAACAACGGAATAACCATCATTATATACACTTTTAAAATTTAAATTTCGTAGTACATAACCTAGCGCGTAATTAAAATATAAAATACTAAATTAAACCGAAACTATCCAATAACCGAGTACAAATTTATTATTTAATCGTATTAAATTATTCATAAAAATTTTGTTGATGCTATGATTTTTAAAAGTTATGATTCTGGAGTTTAGTTAAAAAATTTTATTATCTAATTATATTTATTCAATTTATATATTTACATAAATAATATTCACAATAGTCGTGTATAAATTTTCATAATTTATCCAAGTCCAATTTGTTGATGAACGACTTTTCTTCGTGGTAAATGTGATGTAACGTGATATTGCTTATATATTTTCCATTTAGCACTTTATTTTAAATCGTATATTTAGATGTTGGTTTAAATGTTTACAAAATTTTTCGATATTAAATTTATATATTTTTTTTCATATAAATTTTAATTAATTTCACTTTTATTTTAGATCCCGTTATGGAATTTAGTTCATTAACACTATGCGTCGCTTTAAAAAAAAATAAACATCAACTTCAAATAACTCAATAATTTTATTAACATGAAGAAAAAAAACACATCAACCGATATTTGAACATGAATTCAAATCGAAACAATTTTATTATAATCGAAAATTTATATCGGTAACCGAAATTTTAAATTTAGTTATAGGTTAAAACAATTATTTCTGAGGTCTCGACTCTTTATTGATCGCTTTTCAAAAATCCAATACTAGAAACG
This sequence comes from Vesta saturnalis, assembly GCA_036346205.1. Lineage (NCBI taxonomy): Eukaryota > Metazoa > Arthropoda > Insecta > Coleoptera > Lampyridae > Vesta > Vesta saturnalis. Next base: position 1,633,404 of record JARFJB010002483.1, on the reverse strand, counting down.
TAACTTGTAACTTGTAAAGAGCCAGAATTGGGTAAGACAAATTAATTGTTATTTTAATAAAAATTATTAAGATAATGTTTAAATAATAATTCATTTTACTCCAGTTCTTAAAAATGTAAATAATCAGCACTTTTGCGTGCGCAACAGTACCCCCTTTTACGATGTGCAGAAACGTTGCGACATTTCCTGCCTAAAACCCCACTCATTCGCAAGGTTTATAAGCGAAATTATGGGCACTTTTAAATTAATTCTGTTTGTAGAACGCTTCTCTACAAATACTCTCCTGCCTCTCCGTTTGTAATAATTTATTACACCTGAAATTCTGTTTGTACAACGCTTCTCTACAGATACTCTCCTGCCTCTCCGTTTGTAATAATTTATTACACCTGAAATTCTGTTTGTAGAACGCTTCTCTACAAATACTCTCCTGCCTCTCCGTTTGTAACAATTTATTACACCTGAAAATTCTCTATTCGAGAACATAACCGCCTGACCCGCTCTTAAAGCAATTTCAATTGAATTAAATAGAACTTATTGTTCTATAGGATTCTAACACTCCGAAGTATAACCAATTTTTACGAAAATAGTTGTAATACCTAGAAACCCCTGTTAACAAACCATCCTTAAGAAATTAATTGACGTCAAAGAGGTTTTGCGTATTATACTGGTCTTAGGTAGATTGACTGGTTAACACCGGCGGTCACCAGGACTATTATAGGACTTCTTCTAGTTAATGGGGCTAACATAAAGCCACGTCTGGTTGTCCGACCACGCGCTGTAACCTCAGAAACTGCAATTTACAAATCCCATCCTGAACCCCTATATCTATTAACCAGATTATAAACACCCGATATATACTGAACCCCCTGTACATAGTTCTATATGTTCAAAGTGTCCGTTACAGCTTTTAATAAATAGAATCTCTAGAATTTGTTGATTTAGCTCGAGCTCCTTGCTTGTCTATCGACACTTATAATCTATTCCCCCTGTATATAACAAAAATCCACCTGAATATCAAGTCCAAATTATTACCAAAAAACCTAAATTGTGTAAAACATTAAATTTATACAACTAAAAGAAAGTTAATTTTACGTTTTACTTCGAAGTAAAAGAATTTCTATTTTACAATAAGAAATCAAATAGATTAAAGAAATTTATTTGCGCTTAGCTATTAAAACTTTAAGATAATTATTCTCAGAGAAAATCCATTTCCATATTCGCTAATAAGTGGCCCCATTCAATTAAAGCGTAAGGAATCATCCTCTTTATACAAATAAAACAAAGGTCAACGTTCCATTTTAGTATTTTGAATGAACTCGTATCAATTTTCAACAACACATTGTTCGAAAATATTCCTGTATCACATGAACCATTACAAACTTTAAAATTGCGAATTCCAAACGTTGAATAACCCCTTGTACATATTTGATTGTATATATTATTTATAATTAATTTAGAATTAGTCTTTCCCTTAGTCCGTGTGTACCCTCAAAAGAAACAAATCAAATACAACCGTTGCCTAACACGAATTGTATTAACATTAATCGTGTAATTATCAAAATCTCGTGTAAAGTCTGCTTTTCTTTAACCTGTTTCGTATTTCAAAACGTTACTTAAGAAAATATAAGTAATACAGGACCAGTCTACGATAGAAATTTGAAATACGCTCTAACCTCGAATTCAACAACATTGTCTTAAATTTGTAAAATAATAGACAAAATAAACTTACCTGTCTAAATCACAGTAATCCTCCCGGGTTTTGAAGTGTACACACACCTTTGTATTATTTTCACCTGAACACATTACGTTTGTTTACAAAGAAACAAATTCACAATTATTTTATTTTTGAACACTGCATATAACGCGCTTGTTTACAGGAAATTTCCAAACCGACCACGAGCACAGATACACAGGCGGCACCTGTCCCTAAACCATTAAACAAAAATCTTAGGATTTACCGCCGACATTTCAACACCAGAATTACTCCAAGGTACGGTGGGCCGCCCAGATACCAGGCGCTGTACAAATAGATCCCTTATGAATATGTTTACAAATTTTTCGTTTATTTTCCATCATTTTGTTTAACTTGAATATTTAATTATTTTACCAGAATATTGTTTTGTTAAGTTATTATAATTCCAGAAGTTTTGTTTTAATACATGTATTAAACCTGGGTATGAAAATTGTTTAGCAGCTATAGAACAGTCTAAGAAAAACCCACTTCCCAAATTCCTGACTAGCCGAGGTTAAAAAGAAATCCACGTAGTGGTAATTAGTAAGTGTAACTCATAAAAGAAGCCTGCACAAAATTATGGACCTTACAAACTTACATGTTAACACCAACACCATTAACACTTTGACTTGTTAGTCATAAAAATTTCAAAAGGCAAGACAGCGAGAAATCAGGAGCAATTTCAACTTTTTCTGTACCATACACACAAAAGATCCAAGCATCTGATTGGTCTAAACAAAATTGTGAACTTAACTAAAATACAAATTAAGCTATAACTTTCTTAAAATAAGTCGGATTTACTTTTTGTAAACAGATTAGGAATCAGGGCAACATTCCGCATAAAAGTTACCTCACAAGCCCTATTTTGCTTCGAAGCTTTTCAATTTGACAATTTATAATCTAATTTTACATATATCTATGAAATTCTATATTTTACACCTAAACTAATTACATATTCGTAATCTACATGAAAAACTGTATCAGAATACATTTACTTCAAACCATATAACTTAATTTTAGCAGAAAATCCTTTTTCATATTAGAATTTTAGGTAGTTAACCCCACTTTTCTAATTTTATATTCATATAATTTGTACATTGCAAATTTCTTTATGAAAACGAGGAAAACCTTCTATTAATTGCTTTTATAATTTATTTTAAGCTTAAATTATCCTAACAAAACTATAAATTTGCAAAATTCTTAAAATTAATACTTAACCTAATTTATTACAATTTTACTCATAACTTGCGTTTAAAACGTCCCAATCACTCGAAACTTTACTTTATGAAGTTTTTATAACTGTCTTTACCATTAACACTGTTTACTTTCACTCTATAGTCTAAAACTTTGTCAATTCAGAAATCCATATTGTTTAACACATTTATGTAAATTTTCTATACAAAATGTAATTTTATATAAAATATCCCATTGTAGAAATGTTGTTCATGTTCTAGTTAATGTTTATAACGCACTACCACTTCTCCTGCACTTTTTGTACACTTTGTCTGTGAATTATAACTATACAGTGTTCGTATCATAACCCTTTCTTAAAGTTTATATAGTTCCTGCATTGTAACTAAATCTATACATGTTCTACATATTATTATTAACCTACTTCGTGTGAATAATATCTGTAAGGTTTCTAAATTGCCTAAATAATTTGAATAAACTGTAAAATTTACTGAAGTATGTTCTACGAAACAAATCGTACTCACAAATATCAATCGTTCTGACCTTCCTCACATGCTACTGGTATAGCTCATTGCTTTTTATGAATAAACAAACTTGTGCAAATTCCACAAAGCCTGTTTCGTTAAATTGAAACCATATTCTCTCACTCGTCTACTAATTTACTTATAAAAACACAGTGTACACATTCTCCAATCTATTTAAATTTCCTCATTATAAAGAATATGAGCTTGTTAACTCTTGCCCTGTATTAATCTTATTCCTGACCATCTCAATATATATATATATATATATATATATATATATATATATATATATATATATATATATATATATAGTTTATGTGCAATCAGTTTCAGCCGATCATTTTGACGTCTTAGTTTAAAATATACATATTATTACAGCATATGATTGTCAAGACGTTTTTTATTCAAGGAAAGTTACTAGAAAATCCTCTAGATTGCTTTTCAAGGTCATTGAAGCAGATTGTCCACATCGAAGGTTTCAAGGTGATCACATTACACGGTCACGGTTTTCAAAGGGCCCACTGCACAAACACCATCTGCTTCAAGGTTTTATTAGGATTTCAAAGTATAGGGATCCACCTTCTCGTTTGTCAAGGTCACACATTGAGGGGGGTATATAGGAGGATGCACCAAGTAATCAAGGTCCAAAATCTAAATTAAACGTTTATCGGAAATTTCAACGTTCATTATTCTTTTGAATGTTACGCCCCCCATCAATCAATTCACTGACCTCTGTCTCAAGCCCTGAGGTGTTATTACAATTCTGAAGGGATATCATACAGATTGTTGTCTATGCTAAGCACGTTTCAAGGTCATCAAGCAATTCTTGGAAGTCTACTTTGCAAGGTCACGCCGCCTAGTAAAGTGCATTGACCTAGAGTGGTTCCGTTTCCCAAATACAGATAGACGTTTCCCAAAGACAGGTAGCCGTTTCCCAAAACAGAGGAGCCGTTTCCTAAAACAGGCATCTGTTACCCAACACAGGTCACCGTTTCCCCACCATTTCAAAGTCGCACCTCTGAGAAAAGAACAAAGGAGATCCATTGTTCAAGTAATTCTTGGCTGAGTCAGGGTCATGATTCCTAGAAATCACCTGTAGGGCTATCAGATAAATTGTCTAAAATATATTGGTCTCAATTTTCAAGGTCATAAGTCCTGGAAATCAACCCACAGGGGTATGCCAATACATGGCCGGCAAAGGTATGTAAGAGGATGATCTTCAAGGTCACATATACCATAGGATGTACTTTCTCGTTTTTACTTATTAATTTATTAAGGAAAACCCGCGAGTGCATTAGGTCAAGGTCACATACAATTTCCTCGCACATTCTTCAAGTTCACACCTCTGAGAAACAAATTTTCAAGGACAAAGGCGATCCATTGTTCAAGCAATAGTAGCCAGGTCACTGTCATAATTCCTAGAAATCACCTGCATGGGTATTCAAACAGACTTTTCGAAGTGTGGGGGATTCTACTTATCAAGGCCAGGTCACCAAACTGGTTGAGACCATGTGTCGGCAAATGTTCAAGGTTACATTTAATAGCATTCCTAATCAATAATTTTTTCAAGGTCACGAACAGGATACTAATTCGACCTTGTCACTAGAAATCAATTTTCAAGGTTAAGCTAAACGATAGGTCAAGGTGTTCCTGTATTGGCGCTCTTCTAGTAGCGAAATAAACATGACTTTGCGTGGCTGAATACCAAGGTCGCCTTAGTTTCCAGCTACCTCAACAACTTTAATGTCAAGGTAACAATTTTGAAAAATCTAAAAATAGAATTTTCATGGTCAAAGGTGATGAAGTCAAGCTATTCAAGGTTATTTTATTGGCTGTGTGTCTGCATGTCTAGCATCAAGGTCAAAGAAGTCGTATGTTAATTCTGGACGAATTTGTCAAGGTCAGGCTAATTTTGCCCAAGTCAAGACCATGTGCTAATTCATAGAAATCAATGGCCACCGGAAGAGGTATACCGATCATATTCGATAGTAATACAAGGGTCAAATCTTGACAGGAAATTTTTACCAAGCAATTCCTGCCATCTCTCAAAGGTCAAAGTTTATTCTTAAAATTGTCGCTGAAGGTGCGAGTGATCCTTAAGGGTAACGTCCTTTTGGCGGGAAACAGTCACCAAGCAATTAGCGATTGAGTCAAGGTCATGTGTTCAAGGTCACCAAGCAAATTGTCAAGACCACACCGTTCAAGCAATTCTTTTGTATGTCTTAGAAGTTATTACAATTCCTAGAAATCAATTTTCAAGGTTGTCAGCGGGGGTATCCTTAGAAATCAATCCCCAAGGTAACCGTAGGGGTATTCTTAGCGTGGGTCAAGTTCATTATAGCTGGGAGTCATGCATTGAAATTTTTCAAGGTAACGCCCTTTTGAAGGGAAATTTTCGAGGTCACCAAACAATTCTTAGAATTTAGTCGAATCAGGGTCATGTGTTAATTCCTAGACATTAATTTTCAAGGTCACCTGCAGGGGTATCATACTACAATTAAAACAGATTATTGTTTTCTATGCTAAAGTAGGTTCATGGATAAATGGAGACAAGGTCAAAATTTACTGGTATCAATTTTCAAGGCCACCTGAAGGAGCAATTCTTATAAATCTAAACGGTTCGCGAACAGATGTTCGTTGAAGAAAAGTTGTTGTCTATGCTAAAAGGTAGGTCAAAGGTTCCTGTATTGGTACTCTTCGAGGTCAAATAGCAAAATAAGCATGACCTTTTCCCCCCGATTTTCAGGTTTAGGATCAGTCGGTGTTGGATTTTTTACTAAGTGTAGACAACGCAATATCAGTAGGAAACAATCCCCGCTCATGTGGTTAGCAAATCAAGACAAATTAAACAGTCTGTCCTTTTTCCAGTAGTCTTCATACCTATTTAATTTTATGGTTCCTGTGTGTAACATTAATCCTATAAATTTTAATAGTTCTAAAACAGATAGATCCTTCCATCGCGTTATACGAGCTGTCACGGTTTCCACTTTGTCATAAAATACCTCCAAAGCATAGTTGTTAGTATACTTTATCTTATTTAAGATATTCTCGTCTAAGTATATCGTACGACAATTTATTGCGTTTTAAAAATAATAAACTCGTTAACCCTAAAGAAGAACTGTGCCAGTTTGGACTCGCTGACGCTGGTAATGCATGCGTCACTGATGCAGGAATTGCCAATGTTGGTGTTGGGACACCTTCTGAAGGCAAATCACTCTCACGGCTGCCTGGAATCTCCAAAATATATTTTTTTAATATAGGATATTTTTAATAACTCTGAAACCTTACCTTCATCTACATTTTCTTCGGCATCTAGCTGTTTTGCGTCACTATTATCTTCGGCCCAATCGCTTCCACTGTCTTCGAAAAGGTCAATTTCGTCTTCGCTTAAATTCGGAAATTTTTTTAATCATGTGTTTTTTTGCATTTCGAGGTTCTAGGTTAGGCCTTTTTATACCCAAATGTCGGGCTCCACTATCCATATTTATTTATTTGTTTTACAATCCAAACAATAACAAAATGACGAACGAACGTTAAATTATTTTAATATAATACATTTTACTAATGCTGAGAAAGACACGACCACCTCGTACCAAAGCTGATACTGTACCAACCGTTTCAAACAAAACGTGTATAAGTCTCCTATTGGCAACACTAGAATTGTACGAACCACACGCATTTCGCCAATCGGCGACATGCGCAGCGGACGTGTTAAGTAACCTTTTGTTTGAAAATACCAATCGGCGATGCTGATAGCTTGTAAATTTCGCAATAATATGTTGATCTTGTCCAGGTTTTCCTACACGACGTAAACGATCATTTGCACCAATATTAATATCCAACTTAAGTTTTTGATTAAAAATACCCATTACGTTTTCCTCAATGCAGTGATTCTGATTTTTTTAAGACCAAAAATTCTTAAATGATTTCTGCGAACATATTGCTAAAGTTCATCTATTGGGTTGGTACATAAGTTGGTTCGTTTTTTTAATTTTTATTTAACAAAAATAAACAATGAAAACAAAAAAAATCAATCAACGCGATATTCTCCGGCATTATTTACGACGGCCTCCCAACGTTCTGGAAGTTTTTGGATTCCTTGCTTATAAAAATTAAAAATGATTTTGAAGCGAAGAACTCGTTGCTGAAGGAAATACCACGCAGATTGTTTGACAGCGATCGAAACAGATTAAAATCGGATGGCCCAAGATAGTGAGTACGCTGGATGCGCCAAAACTTCTCATTCGACCTCTTGGATGACCGTTTTAGTGAGATTTCCGTGTTAGGTGGAGCATTATTGAATTGCAAAATCACTTCATTTAGATTTTCCAGCGAAATCGATTCTTAATGTCGCCTAGGTTGTTAACAATACAGTTCGCCCGTAATTATTTGGTTTTTGGGAAGGCATTCATAATAAACAACACCTTATTGATTCCATCAAACGCAAAGCAGAGTCTTCCGAGGGTGAAGATGTTGTTTTACCCGTGGAGTTGCTTGCTTATCCGGACTTAGCCATTCTTTCCTTTCTTTGAAATGGACGTACATGCACTATTTTTCATCTCCTGTAATGATGAGTGGCAAAAATGATTGGTGTTGTTGACGAGATAGACGATGGCGCGCAAGAAGTGAAGCGCATGAAAACCTTCGTTGTTTTGCGATAATGCATGAGTCAAATTGAATTGCATTTCCGTTTTGCTTGAGGTAAAAGGTGGTTCTCGTGAATAAAAGAAGAAAGCTTTGAACTGCATCGCTTGTAACGTGTTTATTTAGCATCGTAATTTTCGTACGAGTTGAGATTTTTATACCTGTTGTCAGGCAACACACTTTACGATTTCAGTTTTTAGAAGTTTGCAACTGTGTACATATATATGTTCAATTTTTCTATAAATTTGAAATTGCGATAAGGTCGAATTTTCTCATTTGTTAAAAAGAATTATGTGATTTCTTTTTTCCGGTTTTTTCTGTGACTGAACAAAGCCATTTTGAGAAAACACGAAAATTTGCGCTAGAAAATTTATATGGGAGGGATAGTTTCTTATAACTGCTATAAAATCTTTACTTAATAGAAGTTACACGCAGTGAATACTGGTTTGACCTTCTCTACCCATTACAGAATTATACTAATTACAGTTAGTTTCGTATTGTTTACGGATTTAAAGTTCTCTAATAAAAGGTTCCTGTTGGATCAGGAGGTAAGCGAAACCACTTTCTTCCTTTTTTTACACTGGTCACCTCTCCTTTAACATTTTAATCAATAAAATACATGTTTTACAAATTAAGATTAAATTAAAATACGCGTGAATTTTTGTATGCGACACGTATCTAAACTAAGAGTTTCTCTAGGTTTTTTCTTGCTATTGGTGACTATGGTCCTTCTTCGTTGTTCAAGATATTGCCGTGACGACTACACTTGGTTAACGACCTTCCGAACTATGATGTGCAAATGGTCTACAGTAGCTAGGTCGAAGATACTTTATGGTTACAACGTTACATCGGACGCTCCTCTTACTACAAGCAAATAAATTTATATATAGTAGAACACTCAGTTAAGTAATTATACACAAGCAACATCCTGGTGATTTCCTTTTACTTGTTATATCTTCATGACGAAGCTCTCGCTATATCGACAATTAGTTAATCTGCAGAGTGTTTTAAGAGCAACTCGTTACTATAACGAATTACAGTGCTAAGTATAACACTGTTCTTCTACATTTAACTTAACTTAACTTAACCTTCACGCCATTCCCTTGTAATTGTAATTGTCCAATCCTAGTACAGAAATTCCTATCAAAACTTCTTTCCTATATATTTCCTCAAACTCAATGTAGTATTGTTTATAAATCCTATCAGTTTCCCACTACTTTTCCCTCTTCTCTTAAATCCCCTATAAATATCCGCGCTCACCTTCACTTATCCTACTCTATTTCAATTCGAATTTATTTCCACTTGATCCTAACTCCTAACTAGCGAGTATCAAATTACCTACCTGCTTATTATAACCTGCCTCTCATTAATTTCATCCTAACCTGCCTCACATATTTCCTGATCTCTCTATATCCTAGTGCCAGATATCAACATAATTATCCAGAAACGTAAGTAGCTATTTGCACTTTCTCGGTCTTTGTACCACGAAGAGTAGTAAGTAGTTACCCAGTAACTACTACCGGTGGATTCGGCCCCAAGAAGTAAGGCTACTTTACGAAGCCCCTTTTCTGTCTAACCATAGTATCCGAGAAACAATCTCAAATCTGCCCTATCGGTGTACGTACCTCGAAGGATAGATAAAGATTGTTAATATTATTGTTTTATTAATGGTGGTTTCGACCCCAATTATAAGGTAATCCTATACTGTAACATCCCTATAATTTTCCCTATTACCCTGGTATAAACCTGATCCCTATCTAACATCTGTTCGGTGTTACCACCACCAAGGGTGTATAGAAATTATTAATTATCCATCTAATCCAGATTCATAATGTAATACTCATACCGTTACCAGCTTAGTGTAAATCGCATCCCCTTTAATTTTCCCTGTTACCCTGGTGTAATCCTAATTCCTATCTACCATTCATTTGGAGGTAACACCCTAAAGACTACATAGAAATCACTAATTCAATAACCGATCCTAATTCACCAATATACCATCACCAGCCACTTATCAGAATACTACCTACCCCTATATCCTGCCTCTGTTACACATCCTCTTGAACCCCTGTCCGAATTCCTACACCTGGTATCGAAACCAAATTATCTCCTCACATGGTCCTGTAATTTCAACATAACACCACCCGGATAAACTTCAGAAAATCCTATTTAGTCTAACCCCAGTACCAGTTATTAAACATAATTTAGTGTATCATATTTCCATTTCACATTATTTAAACTTTCTATTAAAATTTCTTCATTTAGTTACCCGAAAGTTAAATAAATCACATTGCATTACACATAATTCATTTAGTACAATTGTGTTCAATTTATTTTAATAATATACATTAGAAATTAATTCACATTCCCAAACATCCAAATTTTACAATACAATACTAACAAACAGCTGATTACAACAATCGCAAATGTTGGTATAGGTCAAGGGTTATCCTAACCTGTTTAAGTACCGCAGCTTTCCACTCAATATCAAGCAATTATATTCAATTGATTAAACCTCCTCTAAGTCACATAGGTTTCACCCCTATATTTGCGATTACTCACAAATTCATTAAGTCAAAGAAACATAAAAGAATCACTGTCTTACCTGATTGAAGTTGTTACTCCACTTTCATAAAAACCACTCGGTCCATTTATCTTCACCCCCACCATTAACCCGCGGAAAATAACAGACACATGTTTAGTGAAATTTGTTACAGCTTGCGACCAGGTGCGATAAAACCCGAAGCCAGCTTCCGACATCGGATGCAAACTACAGAACTAAGTTTAATTTTATTTTATACGCCAGAATAAAATTGTTTGTTGCTAGATTATTGAAAAGTATTATATTTTAATTTCAGTTCGCAAATTGCCAACTGAACCTCCCCGGGTACTGATCTAGCAAACCATGGCATTAATAAAACAATTATTTTACACTCGTTTAGGGAGTTACACCTTTGCGGGGTACGCAAAACAATCCCTGCCTCTTATTTAGTTTTGATTCACAATCTTTTGTCCATGCGTTCCTATCCCCGCATATCTCCTAGCTTCCGCCAGATTCATACATCATCTCTAACAAGCCCTTTTATTTTTCAAACTCCTTATCTTTATTTGCCTTATCATACATTCTACCACACTCAGCCAAGTTTTACGCGGCCTACCAGACACAACCTTACCTCTAACCTCGCCCACATATATTTGCTTCGTTAATCTCGCACTGTTAATTCCCTCAATATGACAAAACCAACGTACTACTCTTATCTTTCCATCATCGTCTTTTCCACGCCACACTTATTCTTTATCTCATCCTTTCACGTTTTACCACATGCGCTTCTCAGGAATTTCATACCCACGGCATTATAGATATCTCGTTTCGCGGCCAGGCTCACGCTTTCGTTTCTCATTATGGTTGACATACTTCCAATCACTTTCCTTCCAGCATTGACCCTTCGTCCAATCTCGCCCTCCATTGTGCCATCTGCAGGAAACATTCTACCCAAATGAACCAGCTCGTCCACGTCCTCCACAATTTCATCTTGCTGAATAAATACTCTACTCTCCTTTCCACCTTCCCGATTGAACACCACAATCTTAGTTTTGTTCACGTTTACCTTCAGATCTATGCTCTCACAGACTGTATCAAATTTCCTCAAAGCAGTTTGTAGCTCATCCGAACTGTCACGTAGTAAGACTGTGTCATCTGCATACAACAGAATTTGTACATTTACGTCACCAACCATTACACCATTTGTATCGGTACATGCTTGTCTAACACATTTAACCATGTGTACATGGAATTCACTATTAAACTACTCACTCACACCTCCTCTCACCTTGACACATACCCGACTACCGTTGTATACTGCCCTTATTCCGTTTATTAGACCTTCAATATTTCTCACACTCCTCCAGATCTACAAATGCACGGTATAGCTTCCTTTTTACACTTAAACACTTTTCGATCACCTGCTGGAGAGCAACCATCTGATCCACACACCCACTCCCTGGCATGAAGCCACCCAGCACATCTCAAATCTTAGTTTGTGTAACTTCTCGTATTCTATCAACCAGTACTCTTCCTACATTGAATAATTCACACACTCTTCGTATAAGCTTTGCACCCCCATATTTTAGCATTTCACCAGTGATTTCATCTACGCCTGCTCCCTTGAGGACTAGAATCACAACTCCTAGCCGGACCTATAACTTTTCTGGATGTTGTCCAACATTATTTTAACTGTAGTCTGCATGTCTTACTGTGTTGTAGCCCTTTTGTTGGTCTAAGAGCGATACAAAAATAAATCAAGTGGTGCCTTTTAAACCTTCCTATATCTCTACGCCAGCCAGATGCCGACGCATCCAAGTGCCTAACCGACCGACTGAGCTTCCGGCTAAATCTCTATTTCTTGTTACTGCACACCTTTTTTTCTACTTTTGCTACGACCGCACTTTGTGCATGTAACACTTTTAATGCATGATTTTGTTAAAGCTTAATATACTAATGGAATTTGCTTTGCCCATATGAATTTGATTTGATTAAGAAAAAAATGTTCGAATACGTTTATTGATTAGGAATCAGCACAACTACATGTATACTTTACGACAGTTCATATCGGTAAGGTGTGTGGCCTACCACGATGTGTTAAACCGGGTAACGCGTTGTTTTACTTTAGTCTCTTTTTTCAAAGTTACTTTCAGAGGTTTTTTTTATTTATATAACTGAGTTAGGAATAAGGCCATGTTTGCTTTAACCTTACTAATTTCTAAACTGCTGGAATTTGAGTTAATATTCCTTTTACAGCCGAGGGTCATACATTCATACATTTCCTGTTGATTTCTTTTTTTTTATTTGAAAACATAACTTATTTCTTATTATACCCATACAATTGTATGTTTTCTCTTAGGGCTTCACTTCCCTTTCGTAGTTTAGGGGCTGTTTCATATTAAATTACGTGGCACCCAATTACTTTTTTCCCTACTACTACTACTACTACACACACACACACACACACACCTACACGCACACACGCACACCCGCACACACGCACACATGTACACACGTGCACACGCACACAGCACACACGCACACACGCACACACGCACACACGCACACACGCACACACGCACACAGCACACACGACACACGACACACGCACACGACATGCCCACACGCACGCATGCACACGCACACGCGCAGGCAAACGCGCGCACGCGCGCACACGCGCGCACGCACGCACACACGCAAACACATACACACACAGATTCCATATAAACATATGTCGAGGTATGCTTCGTTTTCGAAATACATTGTTTTATGAAAAAAAATCATTCTTTACCATATCTTTCGATATCACTCTAGATAACTATAAAATTTAATACACATTGGTGTAAAAGGTTTTTTAAAATGTCTACCAGTGGCGCCCGTACGGTATTAGAACTGAATATTATTGAAAGAAAAATGGAGCCTTACTGCTTTTTCTGAAAATAAAGTACCTTGCAACTACACAATAAAATGCATATTACCTGCAATTACTGCCTTGCTTGCATACACCTGGCTACAAAAAATAATATTTGGGGTTCTTTTTCAATCTTTTATAGCTTCAAGATCATTGAGCAAAAACTTTATAGTTTTTATGAAAATGTGAAACGATTCAGTTTTAACTAGGTGGTTTTAATTTATAAAGGTAACGCTCATTAGCTAAACTTTTCATTTATTGTTATCATACTTCTGTTTGTGTAAATGAACTTTAATGGTTGCTTAACAAATTCCTTTTTCCTTTTATCGGAACGCTCCAGCTGGCTCAATAATATAGTGAATGGTTATTGCTATCAAACATATATTAAAATTATCCTCAATCTGACGTTATTAATTACTTGTATTTTGTAATTAATTGAACCTGCTTTCTTCAGTATTCACGTACAGTGTTTGTATAAGCTTTTTGTTAACAGTCAATAATAAAATTGAATCAAAAGTGATAACATTTAATTAAGCCAAATTCTAAATGCAGACTGTTTTGTTTACAGTACATATATAAAAATCAAACCTATAATGTAAAATAATATTCTTAAAGCTAACATGTAACAATAAAATCTTTATCAGAATTAAACGATTGGTTTTTGTTTAATTTTGATGTTCAAATCCAAACTCAAAGAAAATCAAATACATAAATCTTGTATTTTTTCACACAATCAAAATTTTCTTACTTGTTACCTTTGTTGAAAGCTGATGACGTAACTTTGTGTTTATTGGACCAGTAAAGAGGCCTTAAATAGGTTATAGACTGCTGCCGCCTTGCTCTCTTTGTTCATTTCAATATCTTCTTTGGATCTTGGTTGGGGATGAATACGATTCTAAGTTTCTTTCCCACAATTTAATCATCTTTGTAAATGATTTCTTGATATATTTACACTATCAAATTTTTACTTAATTGTTCAGTTTTAATTACAAACGGAGTGCGCGAGAAAATGCAAGAGAGCTAAGAACGGCTACGCCTTTAATTACCAATGTTTTTGGTTATTATACTTTATATATCGACATTATACTGGATCGAGTGTCTTATTTTATATTTATCACTCGCTATCGAAACATCAACTTGGAGCACCTTCAATACGCACTTAAAACGCGATTGTAAATTATTGCGCAATCTTTTTTATTATCACCAACTTGATAACATTTACACTTTAATTCGTTTTAACTTTTCTTCAGGTTAATAAGGAAAATATCACTTATATTCCCTTAACACAATGCTCACTGAATTTCCGTTATAATTTCACAATTTTAATTGCAGCATAACTTAAGCTGCAGTAATCGTTTTCTAACCGTTTGGTTACTTTCAACCAACTCTGATCGTTTACTTAATGCGACTGACTAACAAATACGTCATTATGACAGCGTCTCTATTTGCACCCGTTTACGAAACAGTCATGACCCGCAAATTGCCGGGTTTATTTAAAAGCTTTTCTATTTACTATGTCAAAACAAACTCAAGCGTTTCATATTAATATTAATTATATTTACACACAAGGAACCAACAACCATTTCATGTCACATAGCGCGAAATTCAATTTCTAATGCATTCATTACAACATTGATATTAATTTTTAAATAATTTTGTTTTGCATGATATAATTGCGCTATATTCACAATCGTCTTGTGTTCCGAATCTTTGATTTTACTTAAATTTTTCTTTGTCCTCAAGTAAAAACAAAAGGGGGTCCTTTGGTAAGGTCACTGCCTTGCCAACAAAAAGTATCGGGTTTAAGAAAAAATATTAGAAAACGTTTATTGACAAGGAATCAGCACAACTACATGTAAATTATACGACAGTTCATATCGGTAAAGTGTGTGGCCTACCACGATGTATTAAACCAGGTACTCTATTGTTTTACTTTAGTCTTTTTTTTTCAACGTTACTTTCAGAAGTTTTTTTATTTATATAATAACTTAGCTAGGAACAAGGCCATGCTTACTTTAACATTATTAATAACTAAACTGAGTGTTGAAATTTGAATTAATATTCCTTTTACAGTCGAGGGTCATACATTTCCTGTTAATTTTATTTTTATTTAGAAATATAACTGTTTAGTTGACCTTTATTGTGTTTTATTGACTATTGTTTGTTCTACTTGTTATTATACCCATATAATTATATGTTTTTTCTACGCATATGGTACTCTTTGATGAGCAATCTGAAATGTAATGCTTTATTCAAATTGCACTCCGATTATTATTTATGTACTATGATATCAGGTCTATTTACATAAATTTAATTCAGTAAAAAACAGAAAACGATGTATTTTTATTTAAAACGAATTTTGAATTGAAATTATGTTGTCCCTAAATGTATACAATACTTTTTACACCGAGTAAAAACGGTCTAGGACAACTGGCCGGCGCCAACTGGCCGCGGCTAATTGACCGCGAGACAAGTGGCCGACAGGGCAACTGGCCGCCGACTGCTTCTAAAAAACCTAATCTTACCTACTTTATAGTTTAAAGTTTTAAAGGATACTTACAACTACATACTGCACACGTGAGATAATAATATACAGTTGTATGAATAGATGTGTCAATACAGAACGCTTTAAGCACATGATAAATCAACTAAGTAAAATATCAGTCAAGTTAATTAGTGGGGTTTCCAAGAAATTTGTGAAAATTTAACAAAGAACGGAATTTGCCCCTTTAGAAATTAGTAAACGACAATAAACACGCCATTAACATTCTAGAATAATGGCATACCGATCCCACAAACTACTTATTTGTGAAGATTTTCAAGTAACTTCTTATAATCGAATATTGTAGATTTATCCACTTTGTATTTTATTAGAGTTATTACTTCACTATCAGTTTGTTTGTTTTCAATAAATGAAATTAGTCATTTATTTATTTGAGGTAAAGTTGTACCTACTTACAGCGACGCGACGGCCACTAGTCCCGGCGGTTACTTGTCTCGGCGGCCAGTTCTCCCAGCGGCCAGTTGTCCCAGCGGCCAGTTGTTCCAGCGGACAGTTGGCCGCGGCCATTCGGCAGCGGCCAGTAGGCGGCGGCCACTTGTCCCATTCCGGAGTAAAAATATACAGGGTGGAATAAATTCTGTAACTCAAAGGGGTGAAGTCCGGGAGAAAAATCATGATATGCATTCTTTATAATTGTTTCCAGTCCTCAATCTGGGAGTTACAGTTTCTCCATATATGCACCCCGGGGTGAAGCCACCCCTAAATTTTTTTTTTCAAATGTAAGGGTGGGTCAAGTGATACACCGTGTGAAAGCTTGTATTAAGAGGAATACAACGCAGTATTTATTTTCACGAGCATTTGAAAAATAAAGTGAACAACTTTCTCTGGCTAATTTCGAAAATGATTGAAATGGTAAGTAAAAATGTACCGTAGTGATAATATTTGTTATCATAACAAGCCTGATCTTATCGTTGAAGGAAAAAATCTTTATTGTCTGTGTTTCTTACGCTCACTAAATGCTTTTTAATTTCGACAATGCTTGAATGGTCGTTAGCTAAAAATGTGCCGTATTGATAACGTGCATTTATTATCTCAGCAAGCCAGGTCTTATCGTTGATGAAAAAATGCTCTTAATCTTCTGTGTTTTAGTCTCGATTTTAGTTAGCTGCTTGATTTGTTAGCGTCCATATTAGTAAATTACAATATTGTCTGTTCCTTGTATTTTCTTTGCTCGTTTATCTAAGTAAATAATTCCTCTAGTGTAGTTTTCACATCACGTCGGATTAAATTATTTAGCATGGCTTATTTAACGGAAGCCCTTCGGATTGAAGTATTAATGATGATCGGATATGGTGACCGAAGTCACACTCAAGCTGAGGTAGCTGAATTATTTCAAGCAAATCATCCCGATTTACCGCGGCTTTCTCAAGGCATAACTAGAAAAACAGAAAGGCGCTGTAGAGAATTGGTTTATGTCAGGAATCTGCCAAGACAAAGAAGAGAGTTGACGAAAACACAAAGCTGAACGTTTTGTTAGCTATTCAAGAAAACGCCATCATTTCGGGTCGGCAATTAGCGCGCGATAATAAGGCCAGTCATAGAACAGTTTTAAAGGTTTTAAAAACTGCAAAGATACACCCTTACAAGATGCAAATGCTAGAAGAATTGACTGATGAAAATCCAGACCGACGAATTGAGTTTTTTGAACGAATGGTGGACTTCGTTGACCATGGTCACATACAGTTGTAGTGGATTCTCTTTTCGGATGAATGTACTTTCTCTTTGCATGGTGAAGTGAATCATCACAATTGTCGTTATTGGTCTGACACCAACCCCCATTGGATGCAGGAAACTCACACGCAACATCCACAAAAATTAAACGCATGGGCTGGGATTATTAGAGATCGAGTGGTAGGGCGATGTTTTCTGAATGGTAATCTTGGTGGCCAGTTATATCTTTCTATGCTTACGGATGA
This sequence comes from Vesta saturnalis, assembly GCA_036346205.1. NCBI lineage: Eukaryota > Metazoa > Arthropoda > Insecta > Coleoptera > Lampyridae > Vesta > Vesta saturnalis. Next base: position 1,615,381 of record JARFJB010002483.1, on the reverse strand, counting down.
TCTGCTTTCAAATAACAATCCAAATGACTTGGATGCGAGAATTTGGTTTCAGCAAGATGGCGCTCCACCGCATTATGCATTGCCAGTACGAAACTATTTAAATCAAATTTTTCAAATATATAGATTGGTCGAAAAGGTGCACTTGAATGGCCACCACGATCTCCGGATCTTAACCCCCTTGACTTTTTATGGGGATATTTGAAGAGTAAGGTTTATGCTACATTACCGACCCACTTTCAGTATCTGAGGGACAGCATTACTGCACAAATCAGAGATATTCCACAAGATTCCACAAGACATGTTTCAAAACGTGAGAAATGGTTTTTATGACCGATTGCGTCTTTGTCACGGAACAAATGGAACATCTTTAAAGTTATGAGTATACGCCAAAAGAAAAGATTTTTTTGCAGAGAAGTCGTTAAATCGTTATTTAGTTCTCAAATGAAACTTCCTTTGCTAAGAGAGTGCGTTGTTTATTATTTTTCGTTTTGATTTTTTTATTCAACAAAATAATGTTTAAAATTTTGAGAAAATAAATACTGCGTTGTGTTCCTCTTAATACAATCTTTCATAGAGTGTATCACTTGACCTACCCTTACATTAAAAAAAAAGAGTTAGGGATGGTTAGACCCCCGGGGGTGGATATATGGAGAAACTGTAACACCAGATTGAGGGCTCAAAACAACTATAAAGAATGCCTATCATGATTTTTCTCCTAGACTTCACCTCTTTGAGTTACAGAATTTATTCCACTTAGAGTATCCACCCTGTATATAGTAGACTGTGAAAACTAATGTCATGCCACATATTGTCACTTGTTGCTATAAAAAATAACTATAAGTATTGCATGTTCTAAAGTTTCTGATTGAATTCTATGAATATGTCTAGTGATGAAATTATTACAAGCACTCCGTCGGAAATACTTAAAAAGCTGCAACAGATAATTTATTCAAAGAAAAATACGATATTACGTACCATAAAGTTATGGATTGGCGACAAAAACACAGCATAAAATCGTTTTCTGAGAATGTTTTACTAGCCTATTTTGAAGAACTATCAAAAACTATGAAGGCATCTTTACTTTGGGCAATATATTCGATGCTGAGAACTACACTAAATATTAATAATAATATTAATATAGCAGATTATCCAAATTTAATCACCTTACTAAAGCGAAAGTCGGGTGGATTTAAAAGTAAAAAATCAAAAATCCTCACTACTGAACCGATTAATAAGTTTCTGCAGGATTCTTCAGACAATCAATATTTGCTGTGGACGGTAAATCATTAAAGTAGATAGGTATACAACCCTAATCATAAATACAAAGGGATGTCTCCGAAGTCATAACCGTGAGCAACCGCAAAATCGAAAATTCTGTGCTCACAAGAAATTCTGATATAGGTAATCAATCATCAACAAACAGATAAAAATGTGCAGTTGCAACTGTAACACGTTAAAGTGTTTGTCATCTATTTTATTTTTCAGGTTATCCTCATAATTGGTTTAAGTGGAGCCTGTCGTAAGCAAGAACTTAGAAATATAAGAATACAGCACATTGAGGACACGGGAAAATCGTTAATAATTGCCATCCCAGATTCAAAAACTAAAACGAAGCGTTCATTTTTTTGGTTCCGAAACGTTTTATTCTACATTTAAAAAGTACATGAATTTCCGTTCTCCTGGGATGAAATTTCCTTTATTTGTTAACTATAGAAATGACATATGTATAAAGCAGGTTGTAGGGATTAACACAGTCGGTAATATACCACGTAAAATTGCAGAATATCTTCAACTCCCTGAACCAAAACAATACACCGACCACTGTTTTAGAAGATCGCCAGCCATCATATTAGTGATTGTTATCTTTAAGGAGACTTGGTAGTTAGCAATCTTCTGCAGTAGTGGAGGGCTATGTAAATGAACCCTAAAGAATAAAAATTACAACGCATTACTAAGATCAGATGCAATAAGTGAGTGTCAACCTTCTTATTCTTCTAAATTAGAAACGATCAGTAGCGCAACTATTACAGAGATTCATTCACTACCTGCGAGTAGTAATACTCAAGGTCAACCCACATACAATAACTGCTCCATTGTTATAAATAATTATTATAATAAAATTTAAGCACTTAGCTGCAAGTTTTATATAATGGAAAACAGGGTGAGGTGGGTGTAGAAAAAGTATAGTACGTAACACGAGTTGTAACCTCATTACTCGCTCGTCAAATTTAGGCACTTGCCGCTACGCCTTAACGGTCTACTGACATCACTTGTTACGTAATACACTATTCTCTTACACCTTTACTCCCTTTCCTAGTTTAGTGGCTGTTTTATCTTAAACTACCCAATTACTTTTTCCTACCACACACATACATACACACGCACGCACGCACCGACCGACCAATAGATCAACCCCCAACCAACCTACCCACATTATTGAAGGAAAAAATGGTATCTTACAGCCTTTTCTGAAAATAAAGTGCGTTGCAACTGCATTGTAACAGACATATTACCTGCGAATATTACCTTGCTTGCATACACTTGGCAACAAAGAATAATATTTGGGGTTCTTTTTCAATCTTTTATAAGTTCAAAATCATTGAGTACAAATTGTGTATTGTTTTTATGCAAATGTAAAACGATTCAATTTTAACTAATGTTAGGGTCGAAAATAAAATTAAATCAGCAGATAACAGATAATTAGGGTGCACTGGGCTAACTCGGTGGGACAGAGGGAGTGGGCGTGTTTTTGAATATAAAAATACAGAAGGTGGTTAGTCGTATTGTCGAAAGTCGCGCCAGACTGTTATTAAGACGATATCGGTCAGGATACACCTGGGCACATATAGATAAATAAGACTTCAACAGTCATACGATCTTACTTACCTTACGTTGGCTACCTCCAAGTTCACGTTGGTGATGCTTGGAAACTTTATCTCTAGAACAAATCTTGAAATATCGACACGCTCAAATACTAAAGCAGCGTGTGCGCAAATCATCCGTTGGGATTCAATGACTTCTTTAACTTTATATTTCGTTACGTTGCCCTCAACTCTTTTGAACAGGATACACTCAAACACAATAAAAAAAAAACTGTATTATAAGTGTTTTGTAACTGTGGTTTCATATTAGTTGAGTTGATCGGCCTATTTCCACAGTTTTTACTTTTTGAGTGCGACGTTTCAGAAGCGGACTCTGCTTTCGTCATTAGGCTTAGTTCTGAGAAAGACAGTTTTCGCACTTGAGCCGAATTCATATGTTACATAATTTTTTCCCAAGCACTTAACTACTCTCAGATTCGAACTTGGTACTTTTGGTACCTTTCACTTACTAGTCTGACACCTTTACCGCTGATCCACTGAGTAATCCTATATATATATATATATATATATATATATATATATATATATATATATAATGTGGGATGAAATAAAATTAATATAATAAATTATCTCAATTGGGGAAAGGGTTCAGGATTTAGTGGGAAATTATTAGTATCTGAACAAAATTTATACTATAATGTAACAACCTTTTTTTGTGGTTGTATTAAAAAGTACATTAATTTAAGAATCGTTCATTTATTTGGCGTAATATTAGACAAGTTTTTAATTATTAATATGTAGAATTGAGAATGGCAATTTAATTGGCATTTCCTAGAACAAATCTTTTGGGTGTAATATTTCGTAAAGAATTATAGTTCCCTTTCTTAAAAAATTGGATTCATATTATGGTATCCGCGCAACGCAAGAAAACTTTTAGGGGGAAATACTCATTTGAGTTATTCTGAAAGTTTTTTTTTCAATTCACTTGTTGCTAATGTAATAGCATGCAGCATGTAGTTGTGGGGAATTTTCCTAAATTTTAATGTAAAGTGCCATCGGTAGATGGTAAGTTATTTTTTTTTCTCATTATAGTTAAAACTAAAGCCTTTGCTTTTTTTTAGGCACTTATTTGGCACTTTATTTCTTTTTTACTTTTTTACTCTTTACTCACTTACTTATGTAATGTAATTAATTTTTAATTTTTTACTTTTAAAGTACCATTTTTAACTACCTTATTTTACTTGGTTTACATCATAAATCGCAATTTTTACATACTAAAACTTCAAAGTAATGCATTGATTATTATGGATTCAAATTATTAAGAATAAATTATCAAGATAATTCCATTGGGGTGTGGCTGGTAACCTTAGATCTGGAGATTGCACCTCAATGATGCTATAATTATCTCATCCAGTTGACCGTTCCGTTTCATGTGTCACCAGTGGTAATTAATACATATACAGAACTGTTTAAAGGTATGATTTTTTAGTAATTAAAGAATAGATTTAAGACTTTTCCATTACAATTGGATATTAAATAAACTTTAGTGTGTTTTGTAATTTTATTTTCATTTTGATTATTGTTGTATTATTATTAATAAACTTGGTTTAGCTGTTCCAATAACGTAACGTATTTTTAAAAATAGCTTGGCGCTCGAGGTATCATTTTATTGTTTTTATTTACATTACATATTTTTCTTATTAATTAAGTATAAGTGAAAATAATTAAGCTGATGAAATGCATGCAGTATTTCAGGTACGTTAATTAAACTCCGTATATTTGAACTCTCTCCTATTTCAATCTACCGATGAGCCGACGGCAGTAGCGATTGATATTTGGTAATTATTTTTATTAATTAAAATTATTCGATCAATTACAATCAATTTATTACATCATCGCTTTTGTTTTAATATTTTAAGTTGGCCCAGTTTTAGTGTTTATACTTTGGTAGCCTTATTAATGTTATAATTTGGCGCGGGCGAGCAGGGACTTTGATTTTTATTACTTGAAATTTATTGTTTGAAATTTATTGCTTTGTATTTGATATTTTATTTACATTTGTGTTAATACAATTTGGGGCCAGAAAAAGGGATATGCTGTTGTTTCAATGCTGGTTATTCTCACTTGTGTTTGTTTATTTTGATTTTATGTCAAGAGTTGACCAAGATTTAAGGAGTGTTACCATTTAGTGTTACGCTTGGTATATACATAATGAAATTTATTGATTCTGTTATATAATATTTTTTACGATGTCAAATTTTAATTATTTAGTTGATGTTTTATATATTGATGAGTTATTAGTAGAATTAAAATTTTTTTAAATTGTGAAAGAAACAGAAAGGTTGACATTAGGTGAGAGACGTAAATTAAATTGAGAAATTTATTTGATTACATTTTATGTAAGTGGAATTATTAAAAAACGCTCCCGATACTTTACAACGATTTATGGATACCATTTTAGGACATGATTTATTTCAATCAATTTTTGTTTATTTAGACGATATTATTATTTTTTCAAGTACTTTCAAGAAACACGTTTTATTTCAAAGAAAAGGCTTAAGGATGCCAAGTTAAATATTAATTTAGATAAATCTGAATTTTGTAAACCTCAATTATCATATTTAGGTTTTGTTATTGAAAAACTTCTTAACATTCAATTGTTAATACATTTATTTAAATTTTGAAACGTTTAAATTATACTACTTTTGATAGTGAAATTTTATATTTACTTGATCAATTGTTGACTTTATGTAACGAATCATTAGAATTTATTGAATCCGTTTAACGAAAACTTTGAAATGAATAATGAATTACAAATTTAGATTACTTTATTTTTATGTCACATAATGACGATATTAATACTTCAGTTAGTATTCCTGCTTAAGATTTTTTCCAAGTTAATTAATAATTTACACATTTTGAAGAGTTCTGTTCATGTTTATTAAATTTAAAATTTAATGGTGGAAGATTAGATGCGGAAGTTTAACATATTTTTGTGTTATTTGTGTGTAAATTCCATTTTTTATTTTCTTAGATTATACTTCTTCTCTGTTGAATTGTTTTTAATTAAATTCGTAACGCTGTTCATGAGTCTACGAAATTTTCACCTTCTTTTTTGGCGTTTGGTTGGACAGTTCCTATTTCTGGAGATTTTTATGGTCGACTAAAGGATTTCAAAGAGGATGATTTATTTATTACTAACCGTGAACAATTAGTTCAAGATTTAAATGAACTTTCACCCATTTTTAAACATGTTAAACAAAATTTACATGCAGCTTACGAAAGAAATTCAAAATCTTATAATTTGCGACGTCGTCCGTTGAAATTAAACGTTGACGATTTGGTTTGGAAAAAGAATTTTACTTTATCTGATGCGACTAAAAATTATAGTCAAAAGTTAGCTCCAAAATTTATTGAAGCGAAAGTTATTGAGGTGGTAGGTCCAACTACGTACCGATTGGCCACCCCTATTGATAATAAACCCTTAGGTGTTTTTCATGTTAAAGATTTAAAACCTCATTAGTTCTCATTTTTTCGTATTCTTTTTAATTATTTTTCTAATTTAGTAATTTTACATTCTGGTTCTCTTATTTATATTTATAAATTATTTTGATAATTTTTCAAAATAATTTTATTTTGTGCTTATTTCGCACATTATTTTATTTTTTATATTGTTGTGGCTTTGCAAACCACTTATTATTTTTTTTACATTTGTTAGCATGATTTTTGCTCCATTTGTTTAGCACGATGGTTGGATATTTAGATCCCATTGTGCGATTGAATTGCCGACTTTGTGGGACATTAGTTCTCAGGCAGATTATCTTTCTTTATTGGATTTACAATTTGCTATTGTTACAATAGTAAAATTGAAGATAACTATTTTGAGTTTACCTCTGATCGTTAATTTGACGTGTAAACTCATAACCATTGATAAAAAAACTAGTAATGCTTCTTCACATCTTTATTTTTTGATTGATTTAGTTATTTTGTTTTTTCCTGATTTGTGTAGTGTTACTATTCTTGGACGGTGCTTGAGGACTTCGGTTCGCCTCGTGTCAACCTCGATTAGTTCACTTCCTGATTATGACGTTTTGGTAGTTTTAGGAGGGGGTTGTTGTGTTCGTAAGAGAGCATCATCTTTCTCTTTGCTATCTCACCTAGATTTCGATTTATTTATAAAACGTGCGTGTTAGTTAGGGAATGTTTATTCTTGGACGATGACTGTGGAACAACATGAAACCTGAATCTCGTGAAGGGTAGAGTGGCCTCTCTTGTTCTCCACAACGAAGCATACTGAGCTAATTTGCCATGAAAATAGTCGTATCTTGGATTTACCGATTTTGACTTACTTATCGAACGTGACAGTGGTAGTTGTGTTATGTACCTAGGAGGCTTGATTTGAGACCACCGGGGTAGGGTAATTGAACCGCTCTCTCTCGACCTCAAGTCTCGCGATTTTTTATTGTTAGTCCGGAAGGATTTTTTTTCTATTTTTATACTCTCGAGGAGAGTGGCGTTTAGCCTTGATTTTTTATAAAGTTGCACGATGACCGTTTCCGGGTTCTCTGCCAACTGTCCCTTCAGGTCATGGTAGGTTTCGGTTTCCGTTCGTTTTTTTACCTTAGATTCAATTTTTTTACCGGATACTCATTTTGATCTCCTGATGGTGGTTTGCTTCACTAACCCCACCAGTTAAAGTTTTTTACTTTATTTAAGGTTTCGGGTCCTTAATTCTCGACTAGTGGCGTGTGCGGGTGGTAGCGCGTGATTAGCTTTTTTGGTGTTGCGAGGGGTCTTTCCTGACCGACATCACCACATTTTCCGTACTTTTTCGTACATTTCCTTTTTATTTTTTAAATATTGCTTATATTTTAATTAGCTTCACATTTTGTATTTTTTAAATTTTAATAATTTCCTTTATTAGCTTAGTGTTTGGAATCTCCGCTTTGGTGATCTCCGAGTCAAAATTTTAGGAGGGGGTGTGTAACAACCTTTTTTTGTGGTTGTATTAAAAAGTACATTAATTTAAGAATCGTTCATTTATTTGGCGTAATATTAGAAAAGTTTTTAATTATTAATATGTAGAATTGAGAATGGCAATTTAATTGGCATTTCCTAGAACAAATCTTTTGGGTGTAATATTTCGTAAAGAATTATAGTTCCCTTTCTTAAAAAATTGGATTCATATTATGGTATCCGCGCAACGCAAGAAAACTTTTAGGGGGAAATACTCATTTGAGTTATTCTGAAAGTTTTTTTTTCAATTCACTTGTTGCTAATGTAATAGCAGCAGCATGTAGTTGAATTTTCCTAAATTTTAATGTAAAGTGCCATCGGTAGATGGTAAGTTATTTTTTTTCTCATTATAGTTAAAACTAAAGCCTTTGCTTTTTTTTAGGCACTTATTTGGCACTTTATTTCTTTTTTACTTTTTTACTCTTTACTCTTACTTATGTAATGGAATTAATTTTAATTTTTACTTTTAAAGTACATTTTTAACTACCTTATTTTACTTGGTTTACATCATAAATCGCAATTTTTACATACTAAAACTTCAAAGTAATGCATTGATTATTATGGATTCAAATTATTAAGAATAAATTATCAAGATAATTCCATTGGGGTGTGGCTGGTAACCTTAGATCTGGAGATTGCACCTCAATGATGCTATAATTATCTCATCCAGTTGACCGTTCCGTTTCATGTGTCACCAGTGGTAATTAATACATATACAGAACTGTTTAAAGGTATGATTTTTTAGTAATTAAAGAATAGATATGACTTTTCCATTACAATTGGATATTAAATAAACTTTAGTGTGTTTTGTAATTTTATTTTCATTTTGATTATTGTTGTATTATTATTAATAAACTTGGTTTAGCTGTTCCAATAACGTAACGTATTTTTAAAAATAGCTTGGCGCCCGAGGTATCATTTTATTGTTTTTATTTACATTACATATTTTTCTTATTAATTAAGTATTAGTGAAAATAATTAAGCTGATGAAAAGCATGCAGTATTTCAGGTACGTTAATTAAACTCCGTATATTTGAACTCTCCCCTATTTCAATCTACCGATGAGCCGACGGCAGTAGCGATTGATATTTGGTAATTATTTTTATTAATTAAAATTATTCGATCAATTCCAATCAATTTATTACATCATCGCATTTGTTTTAATATTATAAGTTGGCCCAGTTTCAGTGTTTATTCTTTGGTAGCCTTATTAATGTTATAATAACACATGCGTTATAACCTTACTGAATACAATTGTCAAAAAAATGTCAGATTTGTTTAATAATGACTTGTTGAATTATGATTATAATTATAACTGGATAATTGAAATTTAAAATTTTGAAATGAACTAAATTTCTGCTTATTTTGCAGGTGTTTATACAAGTATTATATAAACATTTACACCCATACATATAACAAATAATAATTGCAGAAATCAACACAAATAAGAACACAATAGACAGGGTTATGATCAAAAATAACTCACATGTGCATATTCCAAACTGCAAACAGATGTCTTCATACAGATGGTTCCATATGTAGATGCAGGCACTTTCCAATAATGATCGAAATTCTGGTATTTGATGATCACCGCTACCATTCACCCACTAGCTGCAGACTGGTCCTCGGGTTGTTGGTCACTTTTCTTCTGTAAATGCTATACTCTTATGCTTTACGGCTTCGCTCAACCACAAATTTATAATCGATGATATTATTTAAGTGTATTAATGCTTTTCCATTTTGTCTTTTAAATAATATTTAATGATTGTCAAGACTTTAAGTTAATGTCACTTTTTTAGGCTCCGGCTCGAATATAAATTATTTAAAGGATCGCAGCAGAAAATAAAACTCTATTGATGAAAAACGATTACTATTTTATTTTGGCAAAACGTAACCAGTATTCGACTTTAACAAACGAAACTTTAAAACGTTAAACATAAATCGTCACAAGTAAGAACAATTATTCGTAATGAACTTTACGAATGTGAACAGGTATCGGTAACCTAACTTTATTTTTAAACGATTGTCGGTTTAAAAACAATTGCGCTTGATTTTCTCGTCTCTCCGTTTATTATTAAATTTTCCCGATAATTATTTAGGTTATTTAAACTTACTTGATGCACAAAAATCACTACACTATTTTAACTTTTTCAAACAACTGGCAAATTATAGAGAGATTCTGATCAAGGGCAATTCCTTTTATACCCTTTTGTTGGTTACCACATCTTCAACTTTTTTTAAGCAATTCAAATAATGTAACTATGTTTCTGATTGGTCGAAAATAATTTGAAAACTTAACTAAAACAGAAATTTAGCGATATCTTTCTTATTCAGCTATAGATTTAAATTTTAACAACAGAATTGAAATCTCTGTTAAATTGTGCATAAATAGATACCCAACATGATATGGTTCTTTTAAATATTTAACAAAATGACCTATTCTAACTTAAAATTGCTTATATCTAACTAATCTTACAAACTACACTTAAATTAACTACAAATATATAATCCTGACTAAATTTTGCATTGGAAAACACACATTCAATGTCCGAAATTTTAAATTTAAAGGAAATTTTATATTTACCAAGTAAAATTATATAATCAACCCATTTCATAAATTTTGCGTTGAAATGCTTTGTACACATTAAATTACTATGTAAAATGAGGAAGACTCCTATTAATCACTTTAACAATCCAATTTAAGCCCAACTTAATCAAAAAACTATAAATTTGTGAAAAACATTAAATAAGACATAACCAAACTTAATTCTAAAATTACAAATAATTTGCGTTTAAAACGACCAAGTAACTCAAAATGTTATCCAAATAACTTGTAATAACTGTCTTATTTATTTATTGTTCATCTTGCTTGCATTGTATAATTTTATGTCATTTTAAGAAGTCATATCGTTTAACACAATTCTACTATAAAAATGTATCTGCATGTAAATATCTCTGTGTAAATATGTTCTATACACTGTTCTTAATATTTAAAATGCATCACTATGTTTGTCACACACCCGCTTTCATAAATATGTGAGTATTGATCATATTAAGTTCGAATTATAACCCTTTCTTAAATTTTACCATATTTCCTGCATTCTAATCTACTTATACAAAGTTCCTAATATAAATCTAACTTCACACTTTGTGTTAAACACCTGTAAAATATTCACATGCCAAAATATTTTCGAAAAACTGAAATTTATTGAAACAAACTAAAGTACTGAATCGAATTTACGGAAATAAGTTTATTTAACATTCCTGACATTCTTGTTAGTAGCACAATGATTTTTATGATTAAACCAAAATGTATAAATTTTGTTTAGACTGTTTCAACCAAAACAAATCCACTTTCTAACCATCGTGAACCAAATTACATCAATTACATCCCTCGTACATGTATTATGCTTGAAATCAACGTTTTTAAAAAGAAATTACTAGTTAAAACTGTCCGATCCCTGTCTTACTCTTATCTAAACATCTCAATATATATATATATATATATATATATATATATATATATATAAAACCACAAAATACTTAGTAAAACAAAAAAAAACTGTACGACACTAAATGCTTGAATTGTAGCAAATTACCACTGGTTACTTTTGAAATGAATCAATAAAATTGAAATCAAAATTTAGCTCTCAATTAATTCTTTAGTTTGACTAATAAAAATCACTACTTTTCGTAAATTATTGATTTCACTGGTCGGGAGAAGCTCACAGTTAACACCATAAAATTCAATTAATTGTTCATCTATTCTACCTGAATAATCGTATATCAGAAAACACGCAACAAGATTCATATATTTATACTCCTTACGGCTCAATTTAAAAACTTAAATTGTAGAATACGGGAACATAAGTAGGTCAACCTTGTAAGCAGTGGCGAAACTACAAAATTTTTCTGGGGGAGGGGGCCAGGCCCCACGGGCTCTTTTTTGGGGAGGGGTGCGTATAAAAATTTTGTTGGGGCGTACACACCACTTTTTTATAGATGCATGCGCATGAAAACTACGTCAATCTTGTTTTCACTCTCAATTTTAAACAGTTTTGGTTTTCATCATCATGGTTTGTCATATATCTACTTTAAGTAAAAGACTTTCTTGTTTTCACATTTTATTTAGGAAATATAACATATAAGTATGAATAAAAAGAACTTCAAACTAATTTTAGTTTTCTATCTGTTTTTATAAAAACAGAGAGAACTTGTTTAGCCGACAATTTCTGCTTAACTATAGCATTTTCGATACAGAGAAGTGATAAATTTGAAAATCTATCTTGTACCATTGTGGTTCTCAGCCATGTTTTTATCCGCCTCATAGTGGAGAAACTACAGCAATTTGTAGTAATTTGTAAAGATTTTGAGTCAGATCCCCTTCACTTGAACTTTTAGATTTTCCAACGTGATTTCAAGATTTTTATTTTTGAATAAATTTCGTATCACTAAAACTTCAGCTTGAAGTGTTGAGATTTCGATATTGAAGGCCTTCTGATAATTGGCGACGAACTCAAATGCTTGATCCAAATCTAGCTTCATAAAGGAATCAATCGATTATGCAAGGGGAAGATTTTCAAATCGTTTTTTCATATTGCCAATCACGTTGTCCATGACTTGGTAGTAAATGTTGACTTTCCAGTACTCGGGAGGTGTAGTTCCTGCAGGTATGCCGATCAGAGATGATTTACCCAGGGTTGAGTCAGATAGATATTCATTAAGCCTTTGTGGTTGCTTCCTTTTTTTTAAATCCTTAAAGGCCCCAAACAAATGTCTTGTTCTCCTGAGAATTTTTCTATTCCACTCCACAGGTCCTCAAATTTGTTCCTCTTCTCTTCAAAGCTACCTATAGTGCTGTCTATGATATCACTAGCCTGACCTAGTGTGGCATCTTTTCTCTGAAAATATTTACTCAGTACATTTGCGACCATTAACACTGAATGGAAGACGAACAAACAAACAATAAATTGTGGCTTTATCATTGATTCCTGTATTCCAAATACTTCTACAGAATTTTTGTCTCGCCCTCGTTCAATTTCCTCATCCAGAGCATTTCGAATTGCTTGGAAATTTTTCAAAAGGGATTTGCAATTTTCATATCGACAACTCCACCTGGTACTGCTAAGACTTCCCATTTGGCCCCCCGACTTTATACCTAGAGCGTCACGGGCGTTTATGATATGAGAGTGATGACCGGGTTGAGAAAAGTGGACGTATATTGCCTCCAGAGTGTTGAAAAATGCAGCTGCAGTAGACACCTTAGCACAACTGTCGACAATTACCAAGTTCATCCTGTGTGCCAAGCAATGAAAGTAAATGGCTTGTGGATGATCCTCCTTATTTTGGCTTGCAGTCCTTGGTGTTTCCCAGACATAACACTGGCTCCATCATAAGATTGGCCAATTAATATGGCGTTATTCAACAAACTGCATTTACTTAGATACCTTTTAATAAGTATTTTTAAACTCTCGGCATCTCTAGAAGAAGAAAAATCTACGAAACCAAGAAAACGTTCCTCAACTTCCAAGCCTACGGTATATCTGATTACCACGGACAATTGTTCTTGTTTGTAGCACCTAGCTTCATCAACCATTATCGAAAAAAAAACACATTGCCGCACTTCTTCTACAATCTGTTCAATAACAAGTTGAGATGCGATGCTTATTATTTCATTTTGTATTTTGGAACTGCAATAACTGATATGTCTGTCTAGATGCATCGAAAATTCGTGTCATGTTTTGCCATAAGTTTACCCAACTCCAGAAAATTTCCTCGGTTAGTAGATGTTGCGTCTTCTCGGTGTCCTCGCAGTGCCATCCCTTGACGTGTCAAGTATAAAATCATGTCGATTAATTTTATCATACAATCTCGGTTCTGTATTATCATTTCTTCATGTTGTATGGTTAGCTTCTTATGAACATCTCCGGCCTTCAAGGAATGCTTGTAGCCTACAAACCTTTGCATACAGTCACTGTGAGCCAAAGAGGTGTCATGTTTTTTCAGCTACTCACTTAGTTTCCTCCAATTACTGAACCCATTAATCGAAAACTTTTCATTTTGATCTCGAATATTTACAGAATGCCGAAAATGTCTGCAGACAAAGCAGAACGCTTTATCTAACTTCACACTATATTCAAGCCACTGATAAGTATCAAAGAATTAAGACGAAAATGATTTCCGTCTATCTCCAAATGAACTTTTTGGAAAAACAACCCTTGGGCCCCTTGGCTGCGAAGGACCACTATCAAGAGTTCCCAAATCTTGATCTTCTGGATCATTTCGTCCTCTTTGATTTGTTTCTGCAGATGTAAAAACATAGGATGTTTTGCTTCCTTGCCCTTCTTCAGCGGCTTTATTTACATCTTCTCGTATGCCTCCACTAACATTTTCTATATTTGAAGTTGAAGATTGTGTTAAATCACAAGCTATCTCAATATTTGTTGTTGAGTCACATACTGGAGTAGACGTTTGCCTTGTCTCAGTCTCATCTTTGTCGGGTTGATTTGTGGCAGATTTGAAAAACGATCGTATGTCTTTGAATTTCTTCGTGTTCACACCGCCCACAATCTGCAATCTGCTACCCAAATTCAAATAAAACAAATTTATAAACACCGAAGCTAACTGCTCGGACACTGATGGGGAAACAAGTAAAGGCGTGAAAGAAAGTACAAATCAAAATCCTTGCAGTTTTAACTTTAAACTATTATTATTATTAGCTGAAACTTGTGATGCAATCTTTCCTTTTTCAAACCCATGACAAAAGTTTTGCACTGCTTATAATACTCTAAAACAAACATACAAATAAGTAAAAATTAAACAGTCCTTAAGTACCTGATTTGTGGCAGTTGCTTTGGCCAGACGAGCTACCTTTGATTTGCTATTGATGTATAATTTCACAAGCACTGTGCTGTCTGCCGAAGACTCGAAATGGAACACCGACACAGTGTTGATATTGGCACTTTCGGCTTTACATAATAATAATTAATATTACTTATAAAATACATTAAATATAACTATAACAAGTACTAACCCCATGAATTCATCGTGCGTTGCAGCGTTGCTGGTTATAGGTACCGATGACGCAGAGCTAACCTTTCTCGAATCTTCAAGTAAGTTCGATGACTAATAATTCAGTACGTAAGTCTGCTGTCTACCGCGCCGAGCGCATCGTAAAATTATGATTTCATACAACTAGATTGTTCGGAATAATGATCACCATTTCCTTACATAATAATATAAGTTATCAATGTCTTCGCTTCCTTTATAAAAGTTATCTTTATGAATGTTTAATGTAAACTAGTATGTAAACTGAATCTAATCTACTAATACTTTGGGCGTCTCTTATGCTTGCTGGGTTTACTTACAGGTCGTGAAAGAGGAACTATACATGCTATTGTTTATGCATCAACACTTAACGCATATCAGTATCATGAACCATAAACTAATTCCAAAAGGCACAGTCACAGTCAGCAGTCTACCAGCCGAATCTTAGCTAAACAAATTATTATTTCACCGAATACAACTTAAATGCTCGAATAAAGACGAATACTTTTGTACTAATGTCTTACATAATAAATAATAATTAATAATTGTACTTATCACTATGTCACTATTACTACTCGTTTGTTTATCGCAATGGTTTAAGATTTAACGAATTAAGTTGTTAGATGGAATTTAAGATAAGAATGAAAAATGGGGAAGTGCTCCGTTTTTCTGGGGTGTGTCACGGCTTGCCAGGGTGTGCCTGGCACACCTTGCACCCCCTCCCCCCTAGTTTCGCCACTGCTTGTAAGCCTACCAGATTTTAATTTAAAATTCAGAACGTTAAGTGACCAAAAGGTCACTCAAAATCACTTTTACCAAGCGAAATTTTCATATACATAAATTTGCAGTACATTTAATTTAATTAAAGGAAAAAACAAAATATCAAAGATAGCGCAAATAAAAACAGCTCGTCAACCTTTTAATTGAGTAGAACGTGAGAGTGTAAATTACATAAAAAATAACACCAAAAAATAAAACTACTGCGTTTAGTCGCTCATCAACAAATAATATCACCAAATTTACAAAGTTATGATAAAATAATCATAATAACGTACAAGATTGAGTTACTTTCTACACAGAACTTGAACACGTCTTCACCAGGTAGCAATGAAAGTAAAACGGACCGGATCGGCTTCAGGACACCTGTTACACGTTCTCGATCGGCAAGGCAAACCCATGCGGTAATTTCCCAGTTTTAAATTTCGATAGCGATACGCTTGCGTTAATTGACCAGGACGTTATATAGTTTATGTGCACAAAACTAATCGCTTTCGTGCCCGAGATATTTACGCACTAAGTGCTAAACGTGCTATTCATTCGATAGCTCTATTCCTCTATTTACAAGTTATTTACAGTGAGACCATCGTCTGTTGCAGCTGATCTTATTACGGGGGAAAACAAAACGTTGTAGATTCACGATGGTTTTATTCGAAAATATAAATCCGCATTCAGCGCGTCTCAAAATTCACTACATAGATGCACTTATATAAAACATATCCCTTGGTGATATGCTCGTTAATTGACCCCACGGTCCGTAACTTCAAAAGAAATAACCAGGAGGGATGAACAACTACACAAATATCCACAAAACTGGTGCTTTGGTTGTAAGAATTCATCGCTCAAACCCCCTCTATAATGTTGCACCATCTTTCCAAGCAACATTAAAAAAACTGCTGACTCTGTGACATGCACGACTCAAGTGCAAATTGTCGTCCACAGATGTATTCCCTTAACGATAACGATAATTACTTAACACTAATGAATTGAGATACTATACTTCGGCAGACAAACGCCGTCAATTACTAAACGCGTTAAGTAAAATTTATCAACAGCCCCTGCTTAAACAAGCAAACCAAGGAATGACCTCATCCTACAATTTAAATGCGAACTTTTCTTATTTACAACTACATTTTATTTTAACGAAACCTTTTATAAAAATGCACAGGAAACCTAGTTTACCTTCAACTTCAAAATTTCCTATTTCCAATTAATTAATCTACAAAATATATAATTGCCAATTCTAGAAATCAAATCTAAATGGCAATACAAGGTTTAATTCGACATCCACTACAAATTTAGTGAAATCAAACAATCTCTTGCTACTTTCACTTATACCTTGATGATCGCAAGAAAAACAACAAATTTCGTTAGCGTAAATTGAGCGACTAGCAAAAAAAAAGAATAAAAAGAAAATAAAATGTACATATATACAGGGCGTTCAAATACGCATGACACTAAGTGGATTTAATTTATAAAGGTAACGTTCATTAACTAAACTTTACTTTTATTGTTATAACATTTCTGTTTGTGTAAATGAACTTTAATAATTGCTTAACAAATTTCTTTTCCTAGCTAGCTCAATAATATAAAAAATGATTATTGTTATCAAACTTATTGTATATTAAAATTATCCTCAATCTGATGTTATTACTTACTTGTATTTTGTAATTAATTGAATTTGCTTCCTTCAGTATTTACATACAGTGTTTGTATAAACTTCATAAAAACTGTACATAATTTTAGTGATACAACATTTAACAAAGAAACTCTGAACATTCTAGCAAAAGGATTTAACTTCGCAATTACACCTAACAAAATTCCAGTAGAAGACATTACTACAAACGTTGAATTCGCCAACAACAACAGCTGATACAATTAGACTCAATGTGGCACACATTCTTCAAAATTTTAGACTTCCTAAACAAAACCTTAATAAACAAGAACTTATTAATTTACATAAAATTAGAAACAATAAAAATATATTGATATTACCAGCTGATAAAGGTAATGCAACTGTAATTGTGAATTCGAAGGATTATCACCTTAAGATGTCAAAATTATTAATTTCTCCTGAATACAAGAAAAATTCTAGTGATCCCACAACCTATTTGGAAAAGAAGACTAAATCTATAATAAATGGTACCAATTTAGAAAAAGAAATTAAACAAAAATTGATACCAAGAGAAAAAAGCTCAAGAGTTCCCAAAATTTACGGTCTACCTAAAATCCATAAAGAAAATTGGCCTTTACGCCCAATCGTAGTGCATTTAATTCACCCATCTACTTGCACGTTTTCTGTCTAAATTCCTTCAACCTCATTGTGAAAGTGCTAATTCTTACATTAAAAATTCATATGACTTTCTAGATAAATTAAGAAGTGTACCTTTAGATCCTCATGACATTTTAGTAAGTTTTGAAGTTACATCGTTGTTTACCAAAGTTCCCGTTGAAGAGACTATGAAAATTCGACATACTTCTTATACTGGGTTCCCCATAATAGACTACCCATTTTATTTTATTAATAAATTCCCTACGAGATAACTAAATAAGTTGTTCTCTGTGGGATTATCTTCTGTAGTCTTTGGGATTTAAGTTAATTATTAAACAGGTAGGCGCCTGTCACAAATAAGTTATAAATTAATAATTTCGTGTAACGTCATTTTACTACGAGAAGTTTGTTAGTTTTCATCAATAATTATTTAATTTTTTTGCTTTGAGACATTATTTCAACATCCGTTTGAACTTTCATGGATTACTCAGTCCAACAACGTGTGTTTTGTGTAGAAACTTACATAAGAAGCAATTCGATAGAAGAAGTTAGGCGTGCATTCCGGCGTCAGTTTAATAACAACAATAGGGTCACGGCCAAATCGTAAAACTGTTAAGTTATGGGTTCGTCATTGGCGTGAAAATGGTTCTGTACAAAATTTGAAGAAGCCTGGACGTCGAAGAACAGTTCGTACACCAGAAAATATTGAACGAGTTAGAATTGCGTTTACGAGAAGTCTGCTAATCGACAAACCCTTATCCTAGGAATATCAAAGGAAGCTTAGATCGAATTCTTCAAAGGATTTAAAATTTCATCCCTATAAATACCAAATGGCACAGCACCTTAGCAATCAAGATAAAGAAGCAAGGTTAGCATTTTGTCAAGAATTTTTGGATTTACATCAAGGAGCAATTCAGTCTCCTAATGAGCGACGAAGCAAATTTTTATTTAAACGGCATGGTTAATAAACAGAATTGATGAGGATGAAAATAACCGCGCTGTAACAGTAACATCCGAGCGCTACGAAAACATGCTAGAGGCATTCCTCATTCCAGAATTAAATAGACGAGGATTACTAAACAATGCCTTACTATTCCAATAAGATGGGGCAACAGCTCATACCGCCACAAATTGAATGAGTGTTCTGCGAGAAATGTTTAAAGGCGGACTCATTTCTCGATTCGGAGATTTGCCTTGGCCTTCGAGGTCCCCCGACTTAACGGCACCCGATTTTTTCCTGTAGGGATATTTAAAAGCGAAAGTGTTTGCGAGTATTCCAGGTACAATCGAGGAACTCAAAGTCAAAATTCGTGAAGAAGTTGAAGGAATAGACGAAGGTTTGCTACGCCGTGTAATGAACCACTTTTTATCTAATATTAAAAAATGTGTTGAAGTTGGTGGAGGTCATTTAGAAGACGTGATTTTTAAAAGTTATAATTAAATTAACCAAATATTTATAAGTTATCATAAATCCCAAAAAGTTAGCTGTAATTTAGTATAATAAATAGTTTGTTTTGTTAACTAAAAAAATTTTAATGCAAATATTAAAATGGGTAGCCTATTATGGGGAACCCTGTATAATAAACAAGTACAGGGAGCACCGATGGGATCCCCACTTTCACCGGTTTTTGCCAACATTTACATGGAGGATTTTGAAATTAATGCCCTAAATTCCACAACGTTAAAACCTAAGATTTTGTATCGCCATATCGACGACACGTTTGCAATTTGGTCACATGGAAAAGATCACCTTAACCAAATTCATAACAACATTAAATTTACAATGGACTTGTTAATGGCAAATTTTCACATAGTGTTTACCGGAAACCTACCCATACAAACAGATACCTATATTCTCTTTCACATCATCGCCCCAGTCATTTACATAGCGTTATGAAGTCTTTAATATTCCGTTCTTGTCATCTATCAGATCAAAATTCTAGAAATGACGAAATGAATACTATTCATAATATTTTAATTCAACATAATTACAACCAGAACGAAATAATCAAAATTGTCAATAAAATCAGAAAACCTAAAAACCATTCCAACTCATTAGATGCCGTACAGAAATTCCAGTAATTTTACCATATATAAAAGGAATCACTGATAAAATCGCTAAAAAAATTCCCAAACATGAATTTAGACCCGTTTTTAAACCTTACCTTACCTTATACCAAGTTTTGAAGAATCCGAAAGACAAAACTTGTATTGAAAATCAAGGAGTGTACGAGATACCTTGTAACGGCTGCACGAGAAGTTATATTGGACAAACAGACCGAAAATTATATGTGAGAGCTAATAAACACAAACTGGCCATCAAACAACAAAATCCTTCGTCATCTTTGGCTAATCATTATTTAGATACTAGACACGAAATTAACACAAATAATATTCGATTACTTGCTCCTTTTTATAATTTACACGAGCGGATTACTAGAGAAGCCATTGAAATTGAGAAGATGCCTAATGCCCTTAAGAAACGTGATGATAGTTCTAGGATACCGCAAATTTGGAAGAACCTTATTAAACAAAATTCAAAATTACCAATAAGTCAAAATCTTCTTCGGCCAATATTACATCTTATCACTTCTAATTTGATACTCGCAAACTTGTTCATCAAAATTATTATAATTAATTAGTTAGCTTGTTTCATTACTAAATATATTCTTGATAAAGGACATGTGTCGACGTTGAATATCTGTATTTTCACGTTAATAACAGTTGTTGATAATGTCTTTATTGTATTTTATATATATATATATATATATATATATATTATATATATATATATATATATATATATATATATATATATATATATATATATATATACTATATATATATATATATTACGGTGTGTGTGTGTGTGTTAAATCAAACCGATATGTAAGAATGTTGTTAAGACAAACATGGTAATAAAAAATATTTTACAGAATTAAACGATACTTTCTTTTAATTGATGTTCAAATTCTATCTGTGAAAATTAATTAAATGTTCAAACTCAATAACAAATCAAAAAGTTTTTACTTGTTATTTATTGTTGTACCTCACAATTTTCTTGATCTCTTCGGTATTCACACATTCTTCGGCTTAGTCCTCAATGTGGTCCAAAATTAACTCTACCTCTCCTGAGATATGTTCTATTAACGTTTCTTCTTCGTGACCATATGTCTCTTTGCTGATGGTTGTTTTCGTTGTCATCCTTTTCCCTTTGGGGTGGATTCCACGCTGTCCTTTCACTGGCGTTTGCCGCTTGTGTTATTCCTGATGCATTTATTAACTGATCAATTGTTCCTGCACCTGAGCCAATTAATGTCTTTTCCTATTGACTTGGAAAATGTCTAGTTAATGCTTTTACCATTTACTTTTCTTCTATTGGGGTTGTAGGTTAATCGTTTTGTTCACACAGTACCATATTTGGTCTACATATTTGACAATCTTGATCGTATTTCGCTTTGGACATCTTCAGACCAAAATTGTTCCAAAAAATCTTCTTTCATTTCTTCTAGGTTGGACCACCTTTCACGATGCAATTCAGCCCATGACCTTGCATTGCCTTCCAATAATTCTATAATATTGTCAATCTTCCTTTGATCTCCCATGTCGAAATTCTCCAAATATGCTTCAACGGTCCTCATAAAACTCACTGTATGTATGCTTTTTAAGTTTCCATCGAACTTTCTAAGCTTTTGTGTTGGTTGACTTTCATTTTTATAAATTATAGTAGTCGCTCCTGAGTCTGCTGCTAACTTTTCTGCATGAATTTTTATTTTTCATCCCATTTTTCTTCCAGTTTAGTAATAGCTTCTTCATTTTTAATAATTTTTTGTCCGCATTCTAGTACCTTTTCTTCATTTTCTTCTCTTTTGTGCTTTAGCGCACACATTTCTTTCTTCAATTTGTGTCATTTGAATGTTATGTGTAATTTTGTTGATCTGTGTCGTCTTCCTGTTTGTTGATTTCTTCCTTACACTTGATCACTATTTCCTTGTTGCTTTGTCTTAAATTTTTTCCATCCGCTCTAATTCACGTCCCATTCCTTCTTTAAAAATTACTCTTAATTTTACTTGACTAGCCTTTAATTCTTTTTGACTAGCTTGTTTACTTGCTTCTGTTATCCTTTGTCCTTCTTCCATCTTGGCTTATAACTTTTCTTGGCTCTCTCCCATCTTTCATCATCATTGGTTCTTCTGTTTTCTGTTGTATTGGTACTCCCACTATTAATAGATCTTGCGATTCTTGGCTAAAATTGAAATCTTCGCTTTCCTTTGTGTTTACCATCTTCTTTGGTATACTTATTTCCGATAATTTCCTACCTGACCTTTTAAAATTTGACCTTAGTTCCATAAAACAAAAAAATAAGCGTACCTTTGTAACTTCCTATATGAAATTAAAAACAAAAATTCAACTACGTCACAGGTAACTATTAGTTGCTAAACTTTCTTCGAATATAAAACTAAATCAATCAAAAGAAATTTTTTTCAAATTCCTAATCCACTGCTAATTAATTATATTTTTGATTTATTATAACAATTTATTTGACTTCTTAATTTTTTTATGCATCAATCGATCGTTAATTTCGAGAGCATGAAATTCTTTCAGGGTGCTAATACGGCCTTGCTGTTGGGTGCCATTTGGTGACAGGCATATTACCTGCGACTGTTACCTTGCTTGCATACACCTGGCTACAAAGAATCATATTTGGGATTCTTTTTCAATCTGTTATAAGTTCAAAATCATTGAGTACAAATTTTATATTGTTTTTATGAAAATGTGAAATGATTAAATTTCAACTAAGTAATTTTAATTTATAAAGGTAACGTTCATTAAATAAACTTTACTTTTATTGTTATCGCATATCTGTTCGTGTAAATGAACTTTAATAATTGCTTAACAAATTCCCTTTTCCTTTTATCGGGGCGCTACATCTAGCTCAATAATATAGTAAATGGTTATTGTTACCAAACTTATCATGTATTAAAATTATCCTCAATCTGATGTTATTAATTACTTATATTTTGTAATTAATTGATCTTGCTTCCTTCAGTATTTACTGACTGTGTTTGTATAAGCTTTTATAGTCAACAATAAAAATCAATCAAAAGTGATAATATCTAATTAAGCCAAATTCTACATGCAGATTGTTTTGTTTACAGTACATATATAAAAATCAAACCTATAATGTAAAGTAATATTCTTAAAACTAACGTATTGTTTTCCGTTTAATTTTGATGTTCAAATTCAAACTCAAAGAAAATCAAACATAAATGTTTTATTTATTCAGACAATAAAAAGGTTCTTACTTGTTACTTTGGTTGAAAGCTGATGACGTAACTCTGCGTTTCTTGGACCAGTGAAGAGGCCTCAAATAGATTATTGACCGCTTACGCTTTGCTCTTTCTCTCTCCTCTCCCCCTCTTTTATATATATATATATATATATATATATATATATATATATATATATATATATATATATATATATATATATATATATATATATATATATAATATTTATGTATAAATTGATTTAAAGTTCAAGGGCTAGTTTTTAGAGAAACGCTGGGACGCGTCAATTTTTATTTTTGACTGCGGTTTTTTAGTGGTAACATTTGGTATATAAGGTGGTCCAAAATTCAGTTACGACCACCAACTTGATTTGAAATTGATGAACATTTTGAACATTTGATTCGATTTGTTGTTATCTTTTTGAATAAATTGTTCAGAAAATGAATTAAATAACAGGTGTTTCCATTTGGCAAAATCAAGTTGGTTGTCGTAACTTATTTTGGGCCACCCTATATACAAAATTTTACCACTAAAAACCGTAGTCAAAAATAAAAATTGACATGTCCGAGCGTTTCTCCAATAACTAGATCCTTAAACTTTAAATTAATTTAGACATAACTTTGGGACTATATATAAATTTTATTATATATATATATATATATATATATATATATATATATATATATATATATACAGGGTTAGTCACGTTCAACGGGACGGAACCTAGCGGTAAAACGGTAAATGATATCAAAAAATCGTTTGACACAAGTATGTAGGTCTATTTGGTCTACAAATTGAAATGAGTGTGGGATATACAGGGTTACTCAAAAAAAGTTACATATCAAAGCTATGTTTTTTTAAATGGATCACCCTGTATTTTACTACTTTTTTGAATCCTACTTTAAAAAATAATATGTATCTATTCAAGTAACCCTATATCCAAGTTTGATAGTTTTCGAGTTATTCAACTGTTTCTAAAAATGTAGAGTAATTGAAAAAAATTAATTACAACTTAACAGAATTTTTTTAATTAAATTGCGTTTAGATTTCGATTCTACACTTCTTGGACTGTCTATCAGAATAATTACAATAGTAAAATAATATGCATGGTGTTCCTAACTTCAACTTTGATTTTCTCCAAGAATTTGGTGCTATTACTTTGTTATTTTAAATGGAACACCCTGTATTTTATTCCTTCCTCAGAAGGGAAATTTAATACTCTTTTAAACTGATATAGTGTTCCCTATCCCAATTCTCAGTATTTTCCGAGATATTTCCATTATTTTACCTGTTAAGTTGTAATTAATTTTTTTCAATTACTCTACATTTTTAGAAACAATTGAATAACTCGAAAACTATCAAACTTAGATATAGGGTTACTTGAATAAATACATGTTATTTTTTAAAGTAGGATTCAAAAAAGTAATAAAATACAGGGTGATCCATTAAAAAAAACATAACTTTGATATGTAACTTTTTTTTGAGTAACCCTGTATATTCCACACTAATTTTAATTTGTAGACCAAATAGAACTAATATTTGTTGTTAACGATTTTTTGATATCATTTACCGTTTTACTGCTAGGTTCCGTCCGTTGAGCGTGACTAACCTGTATATATATATATATATATATATATATATATATATATATATATATATATATATAATATATATATATATATATATATATATATATATATATATATATATATATATATATATATATATATATATATATATATATATATATATATAGTTTTTAATAAACGAACAGAAATTCAATTTAATAATCATTAATTGTATTTTTTGTTATTTAAAATTAACTTTTTTCATTGGTTGTATAAAAATTATAATACACCGTAACTAGGGAAGTACATACAATTTAAGTTTGAATCGATTGTGACTTGCCTCCTCGATAGCTCAGATGGAAGTGCCCCACTGTAGCAAAGTGGAGGTAGTGGGTTCAAGTCCCACTCGAGTTAATCTTTCACTGTATGTACTTTAAAAGGTAATTTTAAATAAAGAAGAATACAATTATTATTATATATGTGACGGAAACCTTGACACCGGTGACACTGCCCGATGCCGGATTTCCGCCGCAAATCCTCGACGGTGACTCGGTGGCGGGCTACGTGCTGCACCTTCAGGATCTTCTTACTGTCGTCCTCAGACGGCAACTCCACCATCACGAGGGGGATCGGGCGTCCTCGCTGCTTCATCCAGAAACATACAGAGCATTAAACACCTTGCGTTTTTAGCTCTGAGCTAACGTCGACCTCGGATAGCTCTACGGGCACGCCGCGTATCACCACCTTATCAAATCGCTCGCTCTTTGCCTGGTAGGCGTGATACAGAGTACCACACCTATCCACATACCTAATCAGCCTGTCTCGGTCCTGGAGTAAGGCACTCTGAATCCGGATTCCCTCGCTGAAGGCCTTGGCCCTCGTGAAGGCGATTCGCTCTCGGTCCATTTCTCGGGAGAACGCGATACAGTTCTCCTTATGACGAAGGATTACCGGAGACACCTTCTCCCTGGTGTCCTCTTGCGACGTCTGCTCAATTGCAGCAGGACTGTCGGTGTAGGGTTCCAGGGCCTAGAATCCGTTGTCCGTGGGCGGTGGCGTAGACGGGCGAACCTTCGGGGTCTTCTTCGGCTTCTTCTTTTGCAGCACGAAGCCGTCGGGGCTGGTAAATCCGGGGCGGGCCTCTTCTTCGGTGTTGTCGGTTGCGGCTGCGGCGGCGGAGGTTGACGGCGTGTCTTCTAGGGGGTGATGCCTTCTAACGGTGGCGGTCGCGTCTTCTTTTGCCGCCTCCTCTTCTGTGCGGTGGCGGCAGGTGGCGTATCGCTGCTCGCTTTCTCGAACGGTAGATCGAGCAGTGACGGAATAGCTGGCGGTATCCGGAACTCCAGGGCCGTCGTCGGTGACAGTGGCTCTCCCCGAGCTACCATCTCCTCTAGAAACTGCTGGTAGCAGCGCCTGTTGTAGCCCGGCTCCATCGTGAAAACGACGATATCTTTTTTTTCAATAGACTGGGTAGTCTTATCTAAAGTCGACCTTTTCGTATCGAGATCTCAACCTCGAATGAAAATCTCCCATTTGGGCACTCACTTATATACTTTCTGCTCGCCATATTGCCAATATGACACAATAAGTTCGCGCTAAACTTAAAATTCACCTATCACCACTGAGCATTCCACTGCTGCTCTACTCTCGCGTCACAATGTCCGACATGGACAATCACGCTACCCTTATACAACACTTATCGCCATCTTTATTTTACGTAAAAATTTATAAAATCTCCTCGTAGAACTCGTCTATTCTCACCACATTCATTTAGTATATTCCCCAGATCATAACTCAGCTTTTCATACACATCTTGCCTATGCGCGAATTTGATTTCTGCACAATTTACGTAAAAACATCACATTCTAATGTCCCTTTACATACACATATACGAATTCCATTTATCAATATTTCACATTACCAAAATTTTTTACAATCAAAAATATGCATATGAATCCCTTGTTGTACGTTAAAATAACATCGCAAAATTGTAAACTCATTTATTCGCACGTCTACACCCGTTTCATTTAACCAAATTCCTTCATACCTGGTAGCACAAGACCTAGCAGTATCGTATCAATAAAACTTACCCAAAACATTATTTCTCAACCAAATCTAACGCTTTCGACGCGAAAATCTTTCTATAACATTTAACTATTCCTTCATATGGTAACTAAGGCTTCGTTAAAAATCCAGTGGCGTATCATTTACACCACTTACACTACGCATACTCATAAAAAAATTCTTTTCATGCAAACTCGCTTCATCTACATTCGAAACACGTTACACACGTTATAAAAATCCTGCTCATACACGGTGCGTCAAAATAACCTTACACCTCCCCCACAAGGAGATTTTCTTCCAGAAAAACTCAAAAATTTCGGTCTCAGAAGACATATACTACGTCAAAAATCGAAACACTTCACCGAGGTCAGCTCGTGAAGCAATAACTCAACCACCTCTTCCACTTATTCTATTTCAACACTTTGATTAGTCGCCTCTTACGACAAGCAGTTGGCCTCTGCTGTAGGAAAGTTCTAAGGCCGTCCCTACACAACCAAATGTGTCCCAAGTACACCAACTTCTCACTCAGTAACGTCATTACAAAAAAAAACAAGACTAACAATAATATCAATAACATTCTCAAAAATCCGACAAAGTCGACAAACTCACCACAATGACGTCATTAACATGATAAAGGACTAGGTTCATGACTCCCAGGACCTTTATCCTAACCCTACCCCCAAAATATACTGCCCTAAACATAAGCCAAACTATGCACCTAACCTAAATGCACCTAACGCTAACCTACACGAAATGTACCCTATAATTAACTATGCACACCTACAATCATGCTCCTCTAGTTGTACGTGGACGTGAAGGAGAGGTATCCCCCATCTGACAATTCTAACATCAAAATCGTCACAAGGGCAAACACTAATATCCGAAATATTAGCTACTAAAGTCAAAAGAGAGCACAAAACAGTTTACTCAATACATCCACCATACGGTGCAGTGGCCTAAGCCCAATAATATTTTGCCTCACTCGCAAACCCACCACTACCTAACTCCAACACATCACACTTCA